>JAHDVE020004141.1:0-12501 GCA_022606495.2 Halesus radiatus
TTATTGAATGAAACACTAGTATATATTGATTAACTTGGCGGGTTTGCGATAAGCCGACGTAGCTCAACGGTAGAGCATCTGACCGACATCAGAAGGGTGCAGGTTCGAGTCCTGTCGGCGACATTTATCTTTGCTCGGAAAGGTTTTTTTCAATTTGGATGAGTGTTTCAGGCTAATAATTATTGTCTGGAAAGTGTTAATTTCTTAAAAATTTAATTATGTAAAATAATCTTTTGTTGATGTTACTACATACATGTATTTAAATACTAATATCTATGTTCATTTCAGATTTACTGAAAAGAGTACTCTCAATAGACATATCCGCACAATTCATAAGATAGAGCCTAAAAGTAACAAAAAGCCTGTTCCAGTCTATGGATTTCCTGTAGATGAAATGGTAAGTATGACTTTTTTTCAATTGATTGTTAAAATAATTATTTGACTAATTTATTTTTTGCGTAATAATATCATTATTTTGAATGAATAAATAATCCTCCTTCTCCGCTTTAATATCCACAAGAGTTTTAAATTTTTTTTTTTAATTTTTTATTTGACACCTCACAAGAGTGACCCTGTATATATAGAGCATATACAGGGTAACTATATCGCTACCCAGTTGGGCAACGTTGTGAGGCAGGATAAGGAGGGGGCTGTAGGAAGGGATTTTTTAATGCGGGTTTTGAAGAGGCCTGGATTAAATGTTGGAGGAAAAAGACAGATACCAGTAGCTCGTTCCACATACAAGCCGATTTATACAAAAACGAGTTGGCGAAATGACCCGTTCTCATGATGCCGACATCAACTGTGAACGAATATTCCGCTCTCGTCCGTCGAGATTCACGCACGTGCACCGGTGCGGAGGGGATCGACGATGCTAGCTCCTTCGACCAGACTCCGTAGAAATATCTGTAAAACAGACTCAGCATACCTACATTGCATCTGCGCATCAGAGATGCCAGTCAGTTACTAAAGACTCCAGCTCATGTATAGATCATATTATGGTTTTACAGTAACCTCACATAGGAGGCCCTGAGGTAAATAATTTCCCTCAAGGTCTATATCGTCTTTGGGGATGCTGTGTAGAGGGTCTTTAGAGGATAGGAAGGAGTGAACTTGGGTCTTGAGACCCATCCCACAACTTGGGTCTTGAGAGACCCAAGTTGTAGGATGGAGAAAACACAGAGGCCGGCAGATCATTCCACAGCCACGGGTCGTAGAATCGACCCTTTCTCATGTGACAGATGTCAACCGTGTGCAAATGTTGGGGGTGCGTTTGGCGTATTTCCTGACTATGCACCGGTGTCGAAGGAATCAATGACCCTGGTTCCTCAGAGCATCTTCCATTAAAATACTGGTAGAACAAGGACAGCATTCCCACCTCACGTCTGTGCTCCAAAGATTGCAGTCTGTTTGGTAAGATAGGTAAATCTATTAAACGGACCGCCCCTTTCTGCAAAGAGTTAATGATTTTTCTCAGATATTTTGGGGCTCCCAGCCAGAGGTGGCTGCCAAATTCTACAGTGGAGTGCACTTGCGATTTGTACATGGTAAGCACTTGTGTACTATTAAAGTATGTAGGGGCTCTGTACAATACACCCAGCTTCTGAGAGGCTAACTTTACTGGTCACTTAAGGTTACACCAAGCATGGAGGTCTTCTTGGGATTGCTTCCATTAAAGGAGAGAAGATTGTCATTTCGATTCCCTTTAGATGTAATCAAACATGATTGTATCTTTGAAACATTAAATTCGACAAGGTTATTTTTACCCCAAGAGGAGACCCTCTCGAGGTAATCGTCCATTCTCTGCTTCAAAGCCCTTCGAACCGTTGTAGTTTGTATGCCCTTTGGGGGCTTGTCAAACAAAAAGCTATCATGTACTGTACTGTCATCCGCGTAACAATGGATTGGTGCACATTTAAAGAGGTAAATGATGTGCAACAAAAACAATGTCGGAGACAGAACTGATCCCTGTGGGATGCCAGCATTTATTGAATGTGAGGAATAGATGAAACCGTCAGCAACCGTTTGAATCGATCTCTCCCCCAAAAAGTCGGCAATCCACGTACACAAGGAAACGGGAAGTCCGTAAGAAGGCAGTTTGTTGACAAGTCATCGGTGCCAAACCCGGTCATAGGCCTTAGAAATGTCCAGCGAAACCATTTGAATCTCACCGTAACGCTCCAGGCACCACCCCCAAACATGCGTCACATATGCGAGAAGATCACCGCACGAGCAGTTCCGCCGGAATCCGTACTGACAGTCGTTAATAATTTTGTTCTTCTCGAGGTATGTGAGCAGTTTGTCGTTGATCACACATTCCATCACCTTGAACAGAACTGATGTGATCGCTATGGTGCGGTAGTTAGCCGGGTTGGAGCGGTCACCTTTCATAGGTATAGGATGAATGATCACCCTTTTCCAAGCAGGGGGCACAGAGCCACATTTTAGGAACATTTTAAAGAGGTTTGTCAAAATTGGGAGCTATTTCTGCAGCACACCTGTGCAATACCAGAGCAGGTATTTCGTCAGGCCCACTAGCTTTATTAACATCGAGCCTCTGTAAGACGTGAAGTACATCCCGATGCCGGATCCTCAGCTTTTTCATGTAGAAAGCGCATGAGGAATCGACAGCGGGATGGCACATTGATCATCGAGGACTGAGTTTTCCACAAAAATTTTCCCTAAAAGGTTGGCCTTTTCTGTGGCAGTGTTTGCTAGTGAACCGTAGGGTCTGGTAAGAGGTGGCAGACTGGATTTGTAGAAATTGCGACCTGTGGAGCGTCACTCACTTTTAGTCAGTTCTTAACGAATCTTATTTACTACATTGATGTGTATACATTTTTCATATTATATTGCTTGAGTGAAATTGTTATTTTTTATATGCTATTTTCAATACTAGCACAATTTACAATACTTAAATTTTTTTTTTTAAGATTTATTAATTTTTTTATTATTATTTTTTTTTGTGTCTGCTTACAAAAATGGGGATACATAGATGCCTCTCATGAAAAATTAATGAATTTTAGGAAATTATGTATTTGATAAAAACCTTGCAATATGAAGGTGGCGGAGGTGGTTAACAAGCCCGTCCGGAAAGCCGGAGATCACGAGTTGTTCTCGGGCGCGCCCTGACCTTTTTCTTTTCTGCGTATGTTTTCTAATTCACATCGTTTCAATTATTAATATTTAATAAACATAATAAAACACTCTTTGGTAACATTTTTTGTTTTTTGTTTTCAGGACAATCAGGCTGCCGAATAAGAATGCTCATTAGAGGATATTCACCTCTTCCTGTAACTGAGCTTGTAAATACCACTACTAAACTTCACATACTCCTCTACACATTCGTATAAATTCAACCACACTAGAAACGCTTGGCGAATATTGCCTCGTGTGTACTAGCTCTTACGTTTTAGATACAATACATACAGGGTCTGTCGCAAAAGTATCGAAAATTTTTTTTTTTCATACAATTTATTGCCAATAAACCTACAAACACTTAATATTTTCAATTTACTTTTTTTATAACTTATTGAATTTTGTAAACCTCATTGTAATATTTAATCACTGAAGAAGATAATATTACCACACAAGTAAAAATAAATAAAAATCGGGTAGGTATATCCGAGACTCTATTCCGATTGCAATTGAGTTCGGGATGAAACTTTGCAATCATCATAAGGATAGCAGCCATTAAAATGGGATTTATAAAAATGGAGGATAATATTAACAAGTCTTGAACTTGAAGTATGATATCGGTTTAAATGGCATAAATTGAACTGGTCTCATTAGCTAAGTTGGTTAAGCGGTTACCCTGGATAGGTAGAGGTCCTGGGTTCGAGTCCCAGATGCGACTGAAATCTTTTTAATTTCTGTTGTTTTTTCAGTTTCGTGGTTCATTTTGGGATGTGTTAATATTATCTTCTTCAATGATTTAATATTCTTCAAAATACGTCCCTTGGGCGTCAATACACTTTTGGTAGCGTTTCTTCCACTCTTGGAAGGCATCCTGGAAGGCAGAAGACGGAACCCCCTTAAGGCACTGCGTCGAAGCGGTTTTCACCCCATCCAAATGGCGTCCCTTTAGGCTTCACTTGATGCGAGGGAACAAAAAGAAGTCCGGTGGTGCTAAGTCGGGACTGTACGGAGGTTGCGGTAGTGTGGCCACGCCTTGCTTAGCGAGGAACTCCTAGACGACGAGACCTGAGTGTCTACCATTTTGGCACAAATCTTCCGCATTCGCAAATCGCCCGTCACAATGCGGTGAACTGTGTCTTTTGTCATGTTACACTTCTCCGCTATTAAGCGGATAGTGAGACGACAATCAGACTGTAACACTTCCCTCTCTTTCGTGACGTTGTCATCAGTTTTGGAAGTTGATGGTCGTTCAACACGCACATCGTCTTTAATTGATTCCCGGCCGTTTTGGAATTGTTTGTGCCACTCGTAAACTCTTGCCTTTGACATGGCTTCATCTCCGAAGGCTTCCCGAATCATGACCAGGGTCTCGATACCAGTTTTTTTCAGCCGAATACAGAATTTGATGGCTGCCCACTGCTCCAGCAAATGTTGCATCTTAATTTCCGATGCGACGACAAAACACACCTTGCGCGGATCACTGTGCTAACTCTACCATTGTGGGGGAGGACTCAGCAGCTGCACGTTTGGTAGCTGCAACTCCCCCTTACCATTCCCACCACTCGGCGCATCCCGCTACCTCTTCTAGGACAGTCAGGAACTTTTTTCTCGATACTTTTGCGACAGACCCTGTATACCGTCTTACTTATAAGGAATCCTTGTTGCGCCTTTATAGCGTTGGTATAGCTATGCAAGCAATAGGGCACTGTACCGCTCGTATTAAAATCGTTACTCACAATAATATTTGTGCTGAGAATAGCTTTACCAATGGTTTATGGGTTATGATTTTTTTAGTCTGGCATCACTCTGCCCCAAACCTTAAAAACACGACCAATTTCGCAGGTGGCGTCGTGTTGCTAACTTCATGTTTCTTCAGATGTCCATAATATGATTATTTTAAATATTTTGCCTGGCTGGGCTGGGGCGCGCACATTGCAGAACGGTGAAAAGAATGTTATAATGTTTTTATTACATAGGAACATTACTCAGTATTAAGGTTTTACTTAACAAATTTGGACATTATTATTTAAGGAGTAATACCCATCGACTAATATATCGACGGTAATTAATACACCTCTTCCCATTGATTTACAAATTCGTTTGTGGATTCGGGACATGACATGTCGATTTACTTCACAGGTGCCGATGTAAACATTTCCTTATGGTAAAAAAAATCCGTTAATATTTTTCTACCCAGTCTAAAGACATTTGTACTGTCATTGAGCCCATCTGTTTCTATGTGCATCAAAATTCCGGTCTTACTAAATTGATAATGCGTCTCATATTTGCTTTGGTAAATTGATATTTCGATTTAAAATCTCTCCGATAGTGCTGCAAATGAATATTACCACGTCTTTTAAATTTTCCTTGCACAAAGTAGAATTAACAGACCGATATTTGTCAAACCTCGCGCTAACGAAATCTGCTATTTCGATGCAATACTAGGGGGCCGGTCGGTATAAATCTGACGGCTACTTTACCCCGTTATACAAACGCACCACGATTATGACTAACGTTTTTCACTATTCCGACCTTATGCGCGTGTATAATATTTATGCTACGATTATGAGTAAGACGGATAGAAAATATTTTTAAACTCGGTTTGTTCAGGTACATCAGGCTTTTTAAAATTAATATCTTTTAGAACCTGACCTAATATGTACTGCGTTAAAAGAACTATTTTTTTTCTTGTAAGTAAAATACCATTAGTATTAGGTGTATATATGTACGTATTCATTCCGTTAAAAAAACTTTCCTTTGAAAACAGTGTTTTTGTAAAATCAAGATTAATTGTTTCGAGTTCCAAAGTAGTGTTCGCCATTTATTATCATTATATTCTAACATACAACATTGAAAAGAAAATTTGTGAAAATTTATGAAATCATTTGAAATTCACGTACGATTTGTTGGAAGAAAAATAAAAGCCGGAGTTTAAATATTTTGGATTTTTTTGTCACACGCGGAAAGAGGTTAATAAATTATTATTGAAACATTGAGGAAGGGATACTCGACTTATCATTTAAGAATATGTTGACATTCCTGCTAAGTGTGTTTGGAGAATTACCATAATATTCTTTTTATGATAGTATTAAATTATTTAACCACACTCGGTCTAGTTTTATTTGATCCACAATTAACAGGTTCTCCATCAGCTCAGAGTGCGTTAAAACATTTTGCGGTGCTCAGTGTTCGGCTGTCAACTGCCGCAATGATTTAATTTTGCGCTAATGCTTAATGGATTGAAAATACTTGTTCATGCACGGTCGATGATTACCAGTTCTAGTTTGCTAGATACTCCGTGCTGAAATTTGAGTGATTATGGGTGATAGAGCAGAGTTTTATAAGGCGAAAAGATCATGTTATTCATATCATTTGATTGACAGTGGTTTTGAAAACGAACTGTTCAATCAACTTTGCGGGGTTGAGTAAACGGCGGTGATTCTGGCTCTGACGACGTCACTTCAATGACTGCCAAGACTCCTGGTACTAATAATGATGTTGCATCATCTGGTGGAGCTTCACCATCTGGTTCCCGCGTTTTTCAGAAAGACGATTCTGGATTTTCAACTACAGAGGGTAAGTTATATCTTCAATTATGGCGTCATTATTAATAAAATTAATAAGAAGTACTTTGATTACACCACTCCACTGTTTAATATATAAATATCAACATGTTTCGAAGCCAAGCTTCCCTCATCAGGATACACAGTCATTCTTCTGAAACATGTTGATATTTATATGTTACACACTGAGTGGTGTAAACAAACAAATTATTAATTTTATCATCCTGCCGATTCTAGTTGTTCCATATTGGGAACCAAATGATGGTCCTCATAATACCCGTTATATCTCCCTTTCTCTTAAGGTCAGGACATGTGTTTAGAAAGAGAGAACACCAGATCTCACTTCACATCATATTTTGATAGTAGACTTAAAAGGTTTTAAAACATTACATTTCATGTTCATATATAGACGTTATGCAGCAGGGCCTTGAGAATGATGGGATTTATACTAAACAATTCCAGTTTCTAACTCTGCTGTGGTTCGCTTACTATACTATAGCTGGTACGCAGTATTTTAGAAAGTGGCTCTGTAATATGAGGACCAGAGGATGTTTCCCACTCCTTGATGGTAGAGAAAGTACAAAAGAGGTTTCTAAGATATTTATATTTTAGAGACTATCCCTGGTTGTATCCATCAGCCTTTTTATGGGGGATGCTGGGTATTAGTAGCCTTTCTAACAGATGGAAAACTGCTTTGCTTATAATGGCCTATAACCTCTTGAACTGTCATATCAGTAATCCAAAAGTATTACAAAAAATTGCTCATTATATACAATTTTACAAGAGCTCGTGTGCACAGATCTTTCCTTGTTCCGAGATGCAGAACTAATCTACCATTGGTAATGCCCAACGGAAGAATGATCATGTTCTTAAATGAGCTAACGTCTGATATGGACATTTTCCATGTCAATATTGTTAAATTCAAAATACTGATAAGTGTGTAATAAACATTGTTAAGAGGAACGGAACGCTGCGCTGCCTGTTTCATACATAACTTAATTTTGGATTTGAGGCCAAAATACCCATCCAAACTGAATGATATATTTTTAATTAAAGGTTTATTAAATATTTAGTATGGGTGGGAAATATTTTATTTTTTATTTTTAAATTATGTAGTATAAGGCCATGACAAAACAAAATTTCATAATTTTAGATGAAACTTAGAAAATTATTTACGTGTTTTTCGTATTTTTTTGAAAAATTATCATATTTGCTATGTAAATGATTACGTAAATAAAAATATAAAAACGAAACGTTTTTTCAGGTCGATATTTTAAATTATGTATGGCAAATTTGTGTTCCAACGTAAATTGGTCGTTTTTAATTTAATTTAAAGTCTATCATAATGCTTATTTTAATATTTTATAAAAAAAATTATTTTATATTTCATTATATTTTCAAAGTATATAGGGTAAAACTTTTTTTTAAATCACCGTTAGCCCCCAAATAATTGTTAAAGGTGCCTCTAAAATCGCAAGAAAATTAATTCCTTTAATGGCCTATATTTCATAATGTAAAACAAAAATAAATAAATTATTTCTAATCCGTACTAGATATTTACTATACTTTTTGATGAAAAAAATATCTTTAGGTTGTTGAGGAACAAGCCCCACTCTAGGGTGGCAGTGATATGGGAAGAGGTTCTGCATGAGGTTACAGGTTAGGAAAGGTTAAGTTAAACTCACCATGAGGCCAGACGAGGGGCACCTGACTCAGGATTACCTGGGTAGCTCAGTCGGCGGGATATGTAATCTCTTCTCTGCAAAAGTCGGGAGTTGGTGTTTCAGCCTCATTCACCAAATGAAAAGATATGCATCTTCTAGCCAGGGTTTATTTACGGGAGGGCAATCACAGTTTGTACATATGGGGAATCATACGCTAACAATTGGCAATACACACCCTATCTATTGATCTAAAATTCTTTCTCTCTAGTATAACTAAAATCGGGCAAGTTACTCTAAAACGCGGTTAATTACAGCACAGCAAAAAGAGGTTTTAAATACATCTTACATTGGGGCATCGGTCTGGAGTTGAGACAGCTCCAGGCAGGAACGGTGTCGACATATTAGTTCACAAACCCGGACACTATTTAGGGACCGCACAGGTAAACGGTTAACAGTAGTTAGGGCTTTTAAATTACGGTTACAAGACGCCATTGCAAATGGCGTGCCGGCGCAGGAGCGCGTGTGGATCACACCACCTCTCTGTACTGATGCCGGTATCTATCTGGGCCAAAATGGCCGTCACTGGGGCGGCAAGGCCGCGCCGGATGACAATTCGCCGACTTTTTAACAAATGGCTAGATATCTATGCACGAGAGACTAGAAGTATTTAGTATTGAATTCCGTTACGTAACAAGGTTTAGGTGAGTATTTTGGCCTCAAATCCAAAAATAAGTTTTGTATGGAATAGGCCACGCAGCCGTTCCTCTTAACAAACTAATAATGCAATGTATTTTTGTCATTGGTATAATTTCTGAAATGTACTTTTAAAATAAAATTTCTACCAACCAGTCTAATCTATTCTTAATCATCCTTTCAGCTACTTTGCACAGAGTAGAAGAGAGAGCAATCGGTCTATAGCTTGAACCTAGACTAGGATCTTTGTTACTCTTGCAAATGGGAATGATATTTTGGATTTTCCAGTCTGGGGGAATAATACCAGAATCCAGAAATATATTGATAAGAGAAAGTAGGAAAGGGAATTGTCATCATTGTGTCTGATGAATATGTTCAGAATTTCATCCCTTCCTGGAGTAGTCTTTGAGGTTTTCCGAAGCTCTCTTTAACTCCTCTATGGAAAATGGAGCATCTAACCATGAAGACGAATTTGGGGTAAAAGATGGAATAGGTACTTCATCAAGATTAGGGACATAAGGGGGAGCTATTTTGCTAAGAAAGTCAGAAATCCAAATTGCTGAATTGTGAGATGACTTCGACAGTGAAAAGGAAGATCTTAATCTGCGAATCATCGACCAAACCTCCCCCGCTGGAGTGGGAGGGAATAGTACAGAAGTTACGCCAGCTGTTTTTTTTTTTAAACGAAATGTACGTTTAGCCAGAGCTTGGGCATTCTTGGCTGTTAAGTAATTTTCCATTGTCATCTGTTGGCAGTATGTCTTATTGGCCGCTTTCCTTTCTTTCAACACTCAAAGGCATTCGTCATCCCACCAAGGGGGAGATTGAGCCTTCGTGCCTACAGTAGATGATTTAGGTATAGCCTTTTCAGCGTATTTAAGAATGGACTTGGACCAAGATTTATAAGTGGAGGTGCAATTTTCTGAATTAGGGGTAGGAAGGGAGAGGGTAAGAGCCTGAATAGATTCTCTGAATTGGGACCAGTTGGCTTTCTTTGTGATATATTTTGATTTACTTTTAAAGGGGTTAGTATCTAACCGCTGACCCAGATACAGAATGATGGGATAGTGGTCACTGCCGCAGGGGTCTGAGGTAGTTCTCCAGGAAATTAGTGGAGAGATACATGGGGAACAAAGAGATATGTCCACCGCACTAGGTCTCTGTCCAGGGTGACTTAACCTTGTTGGGGATCCGTCATTTAGAAGACACAGGTTTAAGGAGTCCATAAGGTCAATAATTTTGTTTCAAGATGAAGATGATGAAGAACCCCACAGTGGGGAGTGTGCATTGAAGTCACCCAGAATAACCAAAGGAGAAGATATTTTGCCAAGCATGTGGATCCATAAGGAAAGATCAAATGAGGTAGAAGGGGGAATGTAGAGGGATATAAATGTAATTTTAGAGACAGTAGCTGCCACTAATTGGAAGGATGCATTTATGGGTTTAATGGAAAGAGGGGTGAAGGGTAGGGAGTTTTTGATGAGCAGGGCTGCACCGCCCATCCCATCAATGCGGTCGTCCCGCAGACATTGGAAGCCACTCTCCTTGAAGAGTTGAGCAGGCTTAAACCAAGTCTCAGAGACGGCAGCAATCGATATTGAGTGGAAATGCAGAAGGCGGGTGAGGTTATCCTTATTGGAGATGGCGCTTCTGCTATTCCACTGAAGTATTCTAACGTCTTGTGGAGTCATTTTGAAAAAGTAATTTTAATGTGGTAATAATAGAAGCAGCGTTGGACGGTAGATTGGTTTGTGAAGAAATTAGGTCAATTAAAAGCATAATAAGGGTTTGAATAAATGAAGAATTGTCTTGGGAGAGTTTTTCAGATGGGAAGAGAGAGTTCGTTGAGGATGGATTAGAATTGATTGCACAACTGCAGTTGAAAGTGATGACCCATTCGGATTTAAAAGAAATGAATTGTGTTGTTGTTGATCATATCCAGGAGCCGGTTTAGGGGTGGGGTTTTTGTATGAGAATTTAGTTGAGCGAGAAGAAATTTTTGTTGAGGATTGGAGAGAGTTGGATGTAGGGTTGCTGGATAAAGCCTCAGCAAATGATTTTTTGACGGGAGAGAATAATTTAGAAGCCTGCAGAAAAGATAAGTTCTCTGAAGACATCGAAAATTTAATATGTTTTTGGCGGGATTGTTCTGGGCAAGAAGAGTTGATGGCTGTATGAGAGCCTAAACAGTTGAAACATTTGGGTTGGGCTGAAGAAGGGCATTGGTCAGCTGTGTGGCTTTCACCACATTTGAAACATCCGGGCGGAGATCTGCATGCAGCTTTGGTGTGACCAAAACGGCAGCAATTAAAACATTGTGTGGTGGGATAAGTGTAAATTTCAACCGGTAATGAATTAAAAAATAAATATATATGCGAGGGAGAGACTGCCCTTCAAAGATGATCACGACAGATTGGGACGGTTTCCAGGAAATTGTGCCCTCAGAAGAGTCCTTGTAATTTAGTCTTCTGGCTTTTATGGGATTGCCGAAATGTTGAGGAGTTGTAAGGGAGGATAAAATTTCTGGGATGGAAAGATCGGTCGAGATACCTCTGACCAAGCCCATACGGGTTACATTAAAAGTAGGAATGTATGCCTTGAATTTGGAATTTGATGAAATGTAAATATTTTTAATAAATGAATTGGCAGTTGACCCTGTGAGGAATTCAACAGAGATTCGAAAACGACCCTCGGCTTTTACTCCTCCAGGCTTGATGGAAAGAATTTTTGTGTTTGTTAGAAATTTACCAAACTCAAGAGGATGAATAGTTTTACCTTGCTCGGTTTTTTGGGCGTACACAATATATGGGCCACGGGAATGAACAGAGTAGAAATTAGTTGGAGGAGATGCTGGAAGTGCTGCTGGGGCTGGGGTCTGTGAAGTTGAAGGAGTGTCGGATATATTTGGAGATGCAGTAAACTTTCTTTGTTTATGACAGATTCACTGTCTGAAATTTCTGACGTATTATCTGGAAGGTCAGGAGGGGGATCTGGAGGCTTTCTGCGGAGTCCTGAATGGACCTTTTCAGGAATATCCTCCATTCTTTACAAATACAAAAGAAAAAGAAAAAAAAGAAAAAATGGAACTGGTGACGACTAGGTAGAAAAGCGTATAAATATCTGATAATCAGGTGCGGAAATTGGCTCCTGGATGACCAGAGTGGAGAATAATCCTCAAGGAACAATACACAACACTTTTCTTTAAGTAGATAACAGAAAATAATTGGTTTTTGATAAATATATTGAGCAACAAAACAGAACAACTGTTGACAGCTAAAATCTAATATAATGTAATTTAATATTTTGTAAATAAATCCTCAGCACCGGAAATCCCAGTGAGGATATCATTTATTTGTTATTTTGTTATAAAAGAAGATAATAAAACATTATTATTAATAAATGAATTAAAAATTTCTTTGTATTCACCATGAAACATGTTGATA
>JAHDVE020004142.1:0-33206 GCA_022606495.2 Halesus radiatus
CTACAGCCCCCCCCCCTCCCCGCTATTTTTTTTACTTCTTTTTTTTTTTTACAGTAACTCCACACAGGAGACCAAGGAGGAAATAATTTCCCTCAAGGCCTATATCATCTTTGGGGATGCTGTGTGGAGGATCTTTAGAGGATAGGAAGGAGTGAACTTGGGTCTTGAAGAGACCCATGTTATGGGATGGAGGAAACACAGAGGCCGGCAGATCATTCCACAGCCGAGCTGTTGAACACAAGAATGAGTCGTAGAAGCGACCTGTTCTCATGTGACAAATGTCAACCGTGTGCAAATGTTGGGCGCGCGTTTGGCGTGTTTCCCGACTATGCACCGGTGCCGAAGGGATCAATGACGCTAGTTCCTCGGAGCATCTTCCATTAAAATACCGGTAGAATAAGGACAGCATTCCCACCCGACGTCTGTGCTCCAAAGATTGCAAACCCATTTGTTAAGATAGGCGAATCTATCAAACGGACCGCCCGTTTCTGCACAGAGTCAAGGTTTTTTTTCAGATATTTTGGGACTCCCGACCAGAGGTGGCTACCAAATTCTAAATTTACTTACCATCTGTCGCGAATCTAAAACAGCTATTGCCACGATTATATTTATACATGTAATTACACTGTAGTATTATATAGTCGTAAGATAGGGTATGACTCCTATCCTATTTCTGAGATTAAAGAAGAATGTTTCAATGAGAACTATATAATAGCTTAATTACTAGAAACATTTTTTTAAATATTTTTTATTAACAGGCTTTTATTAACTTCACCTGTACTTATACATGAGACATTTCATGTGAAATCGGAAGTTTTAAATTTTTTTTAATTCAGATCAAAAAATAAAATATTTCATATCATCCAATTTAATGTAGATCTGAGTGTAATGGAATCTTTCGGTTCTATTTTCATCCACTTCCCGAACTACCGAAATATGTGAATTTTCGCACACGTGATAAAAATGATTACAATACGTACAGTAACAACATTAGTGTTTTTTTTTTGTCTCTTTTAGACTATTTCTTTTGTACATGCCCACGCCCTAACTGTGTCATCTCAACGCCCCCTAATTTTCCCTGAGTCTTCTACTGCTCCCCTAAAAGTCTCAAACGCCTACAGGGGGGGCGTTATCCCCCAGGTTGGGAACCTATGGTCTATAAGAACCATTTACCGGTCAGAAGGGATCTGCACGTTGCTACAAATTTCTTCAGACTGATTCGTGGATGGTTAGAAAACTCGGCTATCATGGAGAGCATTCATTTCGTGTTCCCGGTGGTTATATCTCTATCTCCCGGCCTGCAGGACTTGTCGAACGTCATGCCGGTGAAGAGAGTAATCTTCTTGTTGAAGAGAATCGGTTCGGACATTGACATTTTAAGCATCAATGAAGCTGCTTTTAAACGGCAAGCTTTGTTTGCTGCTGGTATAGTAATTATACTTTAATTTTTTTATGCACTTGCGGACCTTGTTAACTCAAGCCAAGGCCTTGAAATTTTTGGCACCAGTCTAAATGATTTTTGTCAGGTTTTACGAAGATGAACAACGAAGATTATCATTTATGTTAGTATGTCTAAATTCGTGGATTCTACCAAAACCTTTTCCAAAACTTCAAATGCATATTTTTGTCATTGTCTCATTCGTGTATTATGTATATGCATTTTTTTCTATAGGTATTGTGTATCTCATTTCGTGTTGTGTATTTTGTGTAAATGATCAATTGTCCGCTAATAATAAATAAAAACTAAAATAATATATAAGTATAAAATAATAATCATTAAAATTCCATAACTTAATTAATAAATAATTAAATTGAATCGTGAATTGAAAATATTCCTTATTCATAGCAGGTATAATAATCTGATGGGTTATTTATTGTCTATTTTTAATGCCTTTAAAACCCGAAAGCAAGAGATCGATAAATACGCAATATAGTAGCCAGTGAAAGGTCAAATGCGATATTTGAAGAAAAGTGGAGAAAGCAGCTGTCATTGATAGTAATATAGGAAGTTTTAAAATAAGTTCATTGCAGTATCTATCCAATGCTACAGCCGCCATAGTAAGTTGGTATGTTTTCTTGTTTTTGGCATCCAACATGAAAGGATTGGCATAAACAAAACTAAATAACTAAAGCTGGCCATCAACAAAGTAAACCTATACTAAACCACTATCATTAAACTAATTATAATCTATTTGTGCGTACTGCGTACGTGTGAGATCTTTTCAAAATTGGAACGAATGTGTTGTGTGTTTTGAAAATAAGTACCTCCAGTCCCCTTTTATCATTATTTTTCTCTAAAGTTAATTTGCATAGATAAAATAATTTTTAAAGTTTCTATTTTCAAAGCCCGCCAAAACGCTCCAAATCATGGCCGGTCAGTTTTAAGCAGTTTGAGGCTAGAATACCAAACTTCATAACAAAGATGAGCTTTACAGTACATAATTTTATATTCTATTCAGGAGAAATCATAACTAAACATAAGTAATAAAATTATGTACCTTTTTAGAAACATTAATTGAAAGAATAATAATAGTATTTAGTAAGATTAATATTATTATAATATCCATATTGATAATTGCTTTGCCTATGAATATTATTGTATATTTTATTAGTAACAGTTTTTTATGTTGAACAACAATTATAGAGCTTAAAGACTCCAAAAGTCAATTTAAATTTTGCCAAAACTAAAAAAAAAAATATTATAAATACAAAACTAAAACGACAAATAATTTTTTTCATACCAATCCAAAACCAGAATACGCGAGTGACGTCAGATGTTCCGAATGCAATGGTACCAATGTAATGGGGTGTTTTTGGGAGATAATTTTTTATTCACTTTTAATTAACGATTTATAAATTCTACGCATAATTAGTAATATATAATAAAACTTCGGTCTGCTGATCTATTTGATATATTTAAAAAAAAAATTATATTTTTACTTGGGTTCCTTGTTATCAAATTATAAAAAGAATCTTTTTAAATCCAGGCAAGCAATAAAGTACCTACCTATAACATTATTTTCGAAGACGATTATTTTTATTCCATTTTTGAAATGACGTGCACAAAATGTTGATTGTGTAGAAACAAAATGTCTCGATTTTCATTTTGGCAAGCCAAATTACATTGCGTGATTTTTAAGTTTGTTTATATTGATTCATCTTGAGGTTTTTTTTTAATTTTCCATAATTTTTTTCTTGTTTTTTTTTTTAAATAATACATATCATTGGTGGAAACTTCACTGGTTAGTGTAATATGTTTGTACAACTGCTCGTTTTCCCGTACTTACTTAACAAGATAAATATTAAAAAATCATTTTAAAAATAGCTGACTTGTTCATATTTAGCGTGATCGCCGTGTGGGACTTATTATTATTATTATTGTATTATGGACGATTTCATCCAATGTTCTTCAAAAATAATTTCTTCAATGACAATCGTATATGAAGGCTCAGCATAACAAAAAATTATTGACTGGCCGTGAAATCAAGAGTACCAGAACCCCTAGCAAAAAGGAATCTTTTCACAGCGGTTGTGTGGCTGAAGAGGCAATGCATTCGTCGAATCTATTTTACTTCATGGCCCGCATGGTTGCCAAAAGACATTAAATAGTCATTTTTATATTGTCGGTAGTAATAGACCATCACGTCCCGGTGTGCAAGTGTGCACCAGCTCGGTGCTGGGTGCTGGGTGCTGGTTTCGACCCCCAGCCAGCCTTCTCCCGGTAGTCTCTAGCGACAGTGGTGCCATCTAGTTCCCCACATTTCACCATTTCTCTGCAGTGGTAACAAACTGACAACCCGCGAAGCGATTAAATCCGATCCGTTGGCCTTGAAGTATTGTCTAAACACGGCGAATCATCTATAGATAGATTATTATTTAAATTTTGAGGTTGTGATGTGTTACCCCTACCCTACCCCTACCCCTACCCCCTCCCCACCCCTACCCATACCTCTACCCGTACCCTCACCCTTACCACATAGTCAAGTGTGCAAAATTTCATCAAGCTTGGAATAAAACTGTAGATCTGTATAAAAACAAACAAACGACGGGGACACTCTTCTTTGTATTATATAGATTATAGAAGGGAATTTGAATGCCTGATCACATTTTCTTATTAATATTTTTTTTCTGAATTTATTCGATTTTCCTAGACACCAAATCTCTGCCTAGTGTGACTACCGGCTAGTGCCTTCCTAGGTATGCTTCTCATAGACCGTTGCCGCTTTGAAGCAAGACAAGACAACACCTACGTAACTGGGTAGTCCGAAATAGTTATCGCCGCGTGTGCCTAGAGTCGGGTGGGGGAGGGGGGGAGGGAGAGGGGGCGATGAACGCAGTCGGCCTCTTCCGGCACTCCCTGGGACGTGTATTCTCAACATACGATAGATGTAGAATACGCAACCATCCAAATAAACAGTCCAGTCAGAGACACTTCATCAACAGATCTTGACCATTATTTATAAAACTTCGCAGAGAATAGCCACATGTTTGACAAGATCTCTCCCTTTTTAAGTTGTGTAGGAATTATCACTCCTCACAGTCCCTACTAGTCAAAAAGAACTACGCCACGTTTTATTTCTTACGATCCTCAAAGTAGAAACGCACATTCTGGTCACATGCAGAATGTTCTGTACTCACAGAAATGCAGGAAAAACATAAGGACAGGTATCGACTGAATACTATTTCGAGTCAGGTCCGTCCGTCTGTCAGTGTATTCAATTAAGATATTGTCAAAATCAATCATGATTATAATTTTTTTTAAAACATTGGAAATTGCGAGTAAATTAAATTTTGTCGAATCACTGCGCAGTATATACGAAATCATTTCATAATATTAAGAAGGTAGGTACCTACACACAAATTATAAGGCAGGAATTCGTTTTTTAAATAAATTTTCCACCCTACTCCCAGCCCCTCCCAAATTGGCTAAGCTGCGCCGCAGTAAAATGAAGGTAAAGAGTCACCCACACACAGTGCGTGGGAGAATAAAAATGTAACATTTTAGAATCAAATTGATTTATGTGATATTCGGATTTTGAATTTATAAAAAAATAACATATTCTTTCCGGGCAAGGCAACCTTGAACTTAACGTTTTTCTCGTAAGCAAACTTAAAGGAAACTTTAAAAAAAATGTTATACTCGTAGGTATCGCAACCACAGTATTCCACAATACAATAATCACTCAGATGCATTGCTAGCAGACAGCACGTTAAAAATAGTTATTAGAATTCATAAAAGAAAATTTCACAGACATTAAATGTTAACTCTTATTACCTATACGATATACTCTAGTATATACTATAGGCGTGCAGTGCATATAGGCTGAAAAGCTATTTATACCCCAATAAAAATAAATTAAAAATAAAATACAACGAAAAAAATTTGACGAATTTAAAGTCATTAAAAAAAATTCCATATATTGTGAATATTTTTCTGCCTGCCGACTTTTTATTTTTTAGTTGGAAGTTGCGAACTATTTTTGGTAATACATTTGACTTACGCCATGAATCTGCAATATATGCATACTACAAGGTGCAAGTTGCAACTTGCACTAAAGGCTGTGAAACCTACTGTATGCATTGCTAGTAATTTTTGCCCTATGAAACATTCGTTTTGAAAATAGAAATATAATGATATCTATAATCGTTCTTTAAAAGTGAATAAAAAATCGTCTCATCAGAACACCTTGTTATGTTGGTACCACTGCATTTGGAACATCTAACGTCATGTGCGTATTCTGTATTTGCATTATTATGGACATTTTTATTTTTCGGTGTTGTTTCGTATTTTAAATACGTATAGTTTTTAGTTTTGACGAAATTTTAACTTAGTTTTATTGAGTACAAGCCGTATAGTTATTCTTCAATATAAAAAAAACTTTTATTAATGAAATAAATTAGAGTACTCATGAGCAAACCAATTATCAATACGGATATTATGATGATGTTAATGCTCAATACTATTATTATTCTTTAAAGGGAACATAATTTTATTACTTTTGTTTAGTTATGGTTTACTATGAATAGAATATTAAATTATGTTCAGTAAAGCTCATCCTTGTTTTGACATTTGACATTCTAATCTCAAAACTGACTAAAACCTACCGGCCATAGATTTGGATCATTTTGGCTGACTTTGAAAAATTGAAACTTTGAAAATTATTTTAACTATGAAAACTATCTTTAGAAAAAAAGTAAAATAATGGTATTTAAGTTTGAACGTCGCTATTGATTAAAAAAAATAAAAAATCGTCTGGAGTTCCTTACTGTTTTGCAAGCCATCTGTGGTAAGAATAATGAATTAACAAATCTTGGACTGAAAAAATTTAAACAAATTTTGTACCTATTCTTTGTAAAATTATTCCAAATTCTTTCGTTTTTTTCATGTGATTGTGTTTTCTGAGTATTCCCTGCTTATTATGTAATGCATAGTATATACAGTTGGCCATAACAATCAGCGAAAGAAAATAGTAAAATAGCCTTTTTCAAATATTAAATTAACATTTCATACCCGAACTTGAAAATCTACACACAGCCTACCTTGGTCATAGTGACCATACTCGTACTAATCATGGAGATCGATTTTCAAATTATTGGGAGTCAAGCGATCGACTAGTCTCTACATCTCGACACACTTAACTTTGCACTCGCTAAAGGTGGAATTATCTAACAGATGAACAGATTTTTTAAAAACTAACTAACTAACCATCATACCATTTTCCCATACGTTAGTCGATAGAATGAACCGCCGTTTGTCTTGGCACACACTCCTTGCTTCATTAACATGCATATATAGCTTCACACATACCTACTCTTCTGTAATTCTGACCCAAGTGTTTGATTCATTTGATCATGCCATGTCTTCCTCGGGCAATCTACCCAAAATATCATTTTTTCATTAATAATGATTTTTTAAAAACATAATTAATCAGTCGGTGTTTTCAAATGAAACTTTGTCTGGTAACCTTTTTGTAATTTGTAAAACGGCTACTATTTGACGATCTCCGTGGTCGAGGGGTAAGGCTCTCGGCTACGAATCCAGAGATCGCGGGTTCGAATCCCGGCGTGTGCAAGTAAGTTTTATTTAATTAAATTGTATTATTTCACATTCAGAGTGGCAGATTAATGGTGAAAGACTCCCATTTAGAAACGAAGCGTTGCTTGAAGTGGCTTTAGCCGCGTTTGATTTTTATCATTCTGAAAACATATATAATATTACATGTAAAAAAGCTTGAAATTTTGGGCGACTGGCTATTTCAAAACATTGAAAACAGATAAATTTGTGGCGATAACCCTTTGTATTTTATAAAGAAGAGCGGAAATCGTTAAATGTTTTGATCACAGAACTTGTTGATGTATCGGACGATTCACTAAAATAATTGTTTTGAACAGAGAAGAATCTAATTTAAAGTGTTTATTTTGTTTACGAACGTAAACGTACCTTTCACTTCCTAGTCAAAATCTTTATGTTTAGTTCGATAGTGACGCTTTGGGCTGTATTTCATCGTCATATATCACTTTGTCCATATATATCACACTTTTTTATGAAATAATATGCCACTCGCATACATTTTACAACGACTTGGAAAAAATCGTGTGGATAGATGTTTCTACTAAGATTACGAAAATATTATTAAAAAAAATTATAAAATTACAGTTTGTTTTTATAATAAAATAAACAAATCTGCGTTTTTAGCTCGTAACGTCACTATTTAAAAATTATGATATTCTTTATTTATTTCATCAAATTCCACACTGATTTTTTCTCTCAATATAGCAACACTAGAACTCCGTTGACTTTTGACGTTTTAACTGACATCGACAATCTCACATTACTTCACTCGTAACCTACAAACTTTGTTTTACGAAATTACAAAGTAATCTTTTTTATATGAAAAACGATTAAAATTGATTTTGTTTATGGTCAGTCTATGTACCGTTTTATTGGACAATTGAATATTGTAATAGCCACTTAGAGTAACAAAAATGTTACTCTGATAGCAGTAGCTCATTTTTCTGACCTAACTAAAAATATTTATTAAATAAGCACGCATTTCTTAATACGCATAAAAATTTAAAAAACACACACGCATACTTTTTATTAGTTTAATTACAATGGGGAACAACTATTTCAGTCACTGGAGAAGCAAAATCATGCATTTTAATTCATTTAAAGTTTGGTAAAGTTTCAAGTTTTTGTAAAGCCTTTAGGTTAGGTGTTTTTTATTTACGAAAAAAAAAACAAACTAAGAACCCAATATTCTATTTTAGGTCTAATTAATATATTGTATTATATATAAAATAGGTTTTAGGTTCTTAGTTTGGGTTTTTTTTTAATAATGAACATAAATAACAATAAAAATAAGTCCTTATATGCATATTTACTCTCGCTCAGAATTTTGACGTGAACTTTATTCAATCGGACTTCCGGGTCGGGGGCTTGTTTTCCATGACGATGACGGTGCAAACATTCACAAAATCAAAGTATATTTATTGTATGAGCATAATTTATATCTGAAAACTTGAAGAATATCAAACAAATGGTAAAAAATTTAGGTATGTTTAAGAATAAGAATGTTCGGCTCTTTTCTTTGAGCTGAAAATTATAATGATCAGAAAGATGGATTAAGGAAAAAAATAATTTGATCAGATGCAACATTTTTGGTACGCTTCGTTATTCTCCTCTGCCGTCCATGTAGAATTAGTTTTTTTTTTTAAATATTTTTATGGCAAATTATTTTTTTTCCGCACCCATAAATTATGTCCCGTCCTTCCGGTTTATAAAAAATGGTCCGATTTTTTGAAAATCGTCAAATTTTCAAAAAATGGCCCTGGTTTAAAAAAATACGACAAAAAATTTTACTCTTGGAATTTCAAGTCGATTTTTTTTTAAAATTTTATGCAAGCAGCCAATGTCCACCGTTTTTGAAATGTTCGGTACATCTTTTATTTCACCATAAAATAAAAAGTAAGCGGGAGATAAATACAAGTATAAAAGCATTATACATATACATATTTATACGAAACACAGATATTGTGTTTGTTAATAATAACCTATATTCTATTAATTTATTTCCCGCTTTTTTCAATCCTTTTAAAAAATTCCTAATGTAATTTTGTTTAGTTTTAAATATTATCCTGACATAGCTTGGGATAAGCGAAAATGGGTGGTGATGATTTAAAAAATAAATTTGTGGTTTAAAACAAAGTGTTTATTTTATTTAATAATTTAATATTGACATGTGAACTTTTGGATCTGACGAAGGCTTGTGACGGACTCCAGGATCATAAGTTATATAGTAAACGCGAGGCACCTTCGAGTGTGGAAATTGGCTTAAATATTATGTTTGGACCCTCCTTTCCTCCTCGGGATACAACATGGCTTCTCGGTAAATTATTTATAACTCCTACTAATAAATAATGAGTCGGCATAATAAATTACATCAAGATTGTGCGCACAACAAATTGAATGCCGTCACATTCTGGCACGATATTGCATAGTTTCACATAAAAAAATAATATTACGTTTGGTATGAATCTAAATATCGAATCCGATATTTTGGCGAATCATCAAAAATGGAAAGAGCTACTACGTGTTTCCAAATAAGATTGGTAAAAATCAAAGAGAAGCGGAGTTGATCTTTGCGTACACAAGTACGTCGTTTGTAAATGTGAAGAGTACTACTGGGTTAGGTACTGAATTTTCTTTATTTGTGAATCCGGTAAAACTTAAATGTCTACACGTGCATCGCCCTTGCGTTGTTTTCGAATCTCCTCGTTCGTTATTGTTATCTCATTTCTACTGCCATCAGTCTAAATTAGTCCTACATCTGCCTCACTGACATACATCAGGGTTGACATCGAAACTCCATTCCTTTGAACCGTAATTAATTCATTTCATTGCCGGCAACCCTGGCGTTTATTGGCATATAATTTTAAACATTTACTTGCACTTTACCCGTCTTACTAGACCAGGCATGCTCAATCTGCGGCCAATTGAAGATTTTTTTGCGGCTCAAAATGAAGTTTTCAGCTTTCTATGTTTGGGATTTTAGTATTCATACAAAAAAAATCCTTGTCGTAAATTTATCACATTTTTATTATGTTTTGTGAAATTAGAACATTCTTGTTATTAAATCGCGGTCTCTCGATGGGGGTTTTGATTTATTGTTTGAAAGGTGCCAGGCGCATGGCCGCGCTTGGAATTAATTTTTGCAATCAATAAATTTTTTTCATTCATCATTCCAACCAGTATACTAATAAGTGAAGGCTGAGTGCATAAGACACACATAATGGCTGGAAGACGAATTGAACAGAATAAAAGAAAACATTAATATGAGAACAAAAGGTTCCAGAGTGAATGGGAAGATCAAAAAAAAATGAATTAAAGAATTCGATACCGGGATCGCATTTATGGAATCAGCTCCTCCAAATTTATAAATGGAACTAATATACTGCAATCGAGCATAGAGTTGAAGTGTGTGGTTGAAGGCGATACGCTTGATGAGTATTATATGAAATACTAGCTGATGTGTACCCGGCCTTGCTCGGGTACAATAACTGATTTGACAGCGAAAGTAACTCAATCTCCAAATAAAGAAACATTCTTTTGAATATTTTATTTCATTCCCGAAAAACCTCTTTCTTTTGAATATGCAATCTGTGGCTAACCAGAGTGTTATATCTATGGGCTAACTAACCTAAATGAAACATGGAGGGTTGAATGTTTTTCATACTAATTTTAAAACGTTATAGCGACAGTTTTACATATTGGATTTAATTCAAACTACTTTCTAAACCTTCCCAGCACTAATAAAAACAAAATGTGCTATTTTCAGCAAAACCGGTCCAGTGATTTTCGAGATCATCGAGGACAAACAAACAAACAAACTTACAATGATTTATATATAACTATATATATATATATATATATATATATATAGATATCCCCGAAGAAAATTTTCCAAATTTAAAGCGACCGGCAATGTGCATTACAGTACCATTTGGGACTACATATCGCTGCGAATCGTTCTTTTCTAAATTAAATGTAGTAAAATCGAAGTGTCGCAGCAGGTTACAGGATGAAAATCAACTGCGATGCACGTCGGCTAAATTAAAAATTGCTAAGAAAAATATATCAAACGATATTAAAAAAAAACACTGTCACATTAATTATAAGGTAATAAAATATTTTGAATAAGTTCTTTGTTTTTTTTATTTGTAAACCACTGAAGCTCACTAATTGTTTTTTTGGTCTACCGAACGATTTGGGTTGGGCACCCCTGCACTAGACGATGTCCGTTCTGAAACGGGTAACAATAAAAAGAGATGCTGCCAACTATTACATCTTAATGTTTTCCCTTATGAACGCTATTACCACTCAAAGATGGGTAATTAAATAATCGAAGAAAATATATAATTACATGAGTAATTTTTTTTCCATTAACTCCACAAAGAAGGCCTTGAGGAAAAGGAAAGGAAGTTCTGGGAAGGAAAAAAGTATGAGGGGCGGGTAGGAATCTGGAGGACAGTGTGTCCAGGTGTGACGGACGTACGAAGCCACTGCACAGATCAGTTGGTACATCTGTAGCTTGGGGTTGGTTGTTAACGTATCAGAACTGAAAGGTCACGTTCAATCAAGTTCCTTTTACAAAAGAAATGGAAACTTTATTGTAATTTCTCAAATAAGTATTCGTAGCGTACAAAGAAAACGTGTGACACATAAGAGGGTTTTTTTTAAATGTGTCCGTAATAAGCAATTTTAGCGGCTTATCATTTAGTAGACCAAACTTAAAATGTACTGTCGACCTACCGGTTTCGAATAACGCCGACGGTGCGCTATTTTCTCGAATGTTGACTTAATTTCTGGGTAAATAAAGCAACGTGCGCCACAGGACGCTTCGATAATATAAATGATTCTTACACACAATACATAATTCTAAACCGGGCGTCCTCGCGGAATCCATTTGCCTCAAAGAATTTCACGGCAATAAATAAACGATACTGCGCAGTTCTTCGCTACTGCGCCGCTGTTGGACGCGCCGAATGTAATCGCACACATAGGTGAGGCAGCAGGTGGGGTAGTCCCCACCTGCTGAAGTCAAATATGTTTAATTATTAATTATTTTTATTGAGATTTAAAAACCTAATTTTAATATTTATTCATTATAGAAAATAATATTAAATGAAACATGAAATGGGAAAAAAAAACGACAGAAAATAAAAAGATTTCAGTCGCATTAATATGGGATAAAAAATGGAGAACAATATTGACAAATCTTGAATTTGAGATATGATATCGATGAAGATGACATAAATTGAACTGGTCTCTTTGGCTAAGTTGGTTAATCGGTTGCCCCGGATAGGCAGAGGTCCTGGGTTCGAATCCCAGATGCGATTGAAATCTTTTTAATTTCTGTCGTTTTTTCCGTTTTCATGTTTCATTTAATATTATTTTCTACAATGATAAAATATGTTTAGTCGCGGATACCCGAATTTATGGCACAGAGAAAATAATACATAGAGCTTCCCTAACACGCTAGGGGAAGAAACCAAAATAACAGTCAATTTAAGTAAAACACCAAATTACTATAAAGGTTCGCGTTTTTTTTAAAATTTAGTTTATAAATGCTGTATAATTTGATACCGCAGTCAAAATTACGTGAAATAAAAGTGGACGGCAGTGAACTAGGATGGTTCCAGAATATGTGTCACGCGACCTTTGCCTCAAGCCGTCGAAATAGTACTTAGAGCAAGTCTATTATGACGTCAATGATTTATGTGAATACCACACGAGAGTTTCAACTGCTCCTAACCGTACTGAGCCGAAGGGAATGTGGAATTCTCAAATGGGGTATGTTGTGAGGCTGGGGGAAATGGAGAGGAAGAGAAAGATTTGGAAGTATCTGCCTATTCAGATCTGGGCACTGATTCCGGTTCTTTTTAAGGATAAGGCATTGACCTTATTCATAATTATTCATACTTATTTTTAATTATTCCTCAGACCAATGAAATTGACTATCTGCGAAAAATTTAGCTAACTTCGAGGACACGAACCCGCCCACAATCCACTTGTATCTGTTTGTGTCTGAGCAAGCTTAATTTCACTGCAGATGCCTTAATTATGTGATCGGTAATCATTTTAAAAAGCAAAAAAAATGGCCCAGTGATAATTTCTAAAATTAGTCCAGAATTATCATGGCCGCCATAATATCCTCATAAAAAATATCCTTGTGCCTACCTCAGATGTTAGCATTTGATCTACTCATTCTTGTTACGCTACGAGTATATTGTTAAATTGGAAAAAAAAAGTTAAATCGGGAAATTGTAAGGATAACTACTTCGCACTTGAAGTGAAATAACACAAAACTGCCCTATATAAATGCTTTCTTTATTATTCGCCCGCCTCTGAAGGGCAGTGGGCACAAATCATTATTGTCTCCCGGGAGTTAAGAGGAATATACCAGCCAAAAATATTTACTACGAGCTGTGTGTCTTATGTCACCACAAATATAGACAATCGGCATAAAATTCGCTTGGCAAGTGGAGTCTAGAAATGTTTGTTGAATTTTTTATTTTATGAAGAATTTTGTATGAAAGAAAAGAAAATAATCAAGAGAATATTTCACAAATAATCTTAGCTATAAAGTAGTATTTAAAAATTATTTTTTTTAAATGCGTTCATAATTTTCTATTGAATAAAAAATTACAGTTTACGCTTATATTTTTTACAAGGTAATTAAGAAATTTATTTTAATTCTTATAAAGGGAATTTTTAGGAAAAGGTTCAATTTATCCAAGGCGTATTTTTTGTTTTTCATAATGTAAACCGATTCATAGTATAGAATAATCGAAATAGGGATTTCACTGATAGCTTCGCCTTGACTTTCGAGTGATCTCCTCTAGTTTGGGTTTGGTCTGTAACGCTGGTTGCAAGCGCTCAATCTTTGCTCAAGGGTCATGTATTTTTGAAGAAAGGTCTATTAATAACCTTGTACGTTAACAAATTTGAATGTGAAGAACACATTTTAAAGACAAAGTGATCAGCCTTGTGTAGCCATAGGAATAATATTTGTAGTTCCAAAATAAATAAATAAAATATCTACAATTAAATGTCTAAGATGTGGAGATTGCGAATCCGGTTTTCTTAAAAATAAAAATTCGCTTACACTAACTAACCTAACCTAATATAATTGTAAAATAACAGATATACTACATAGTATATCTGTTATTATAATATATATACAATATGCAAATTAAAACTATGACATAAAATATTCATGAGCAGGTATTATAAAATAACAATTTAGAAACTAAGACTGTAAATAATCAAATAGGTACAAACAGTAGGTACAAATAACAACAGAGCAAGAGAAAATTATCTGACATTATATACATGGTTTTTCACTGAATACTAATGGAATTAAATAACAAGGAGAGAAAACCGCAACTAAATAAGCTATGGAGGATTAAAAGAAAAAAAATCCTGAAATTCTGTTTCTACGTACATGAATTTATGTTTTATGTCGGATAGGATTTTTTGAATAATTGATATTTAGTATTTAAATGCAGTCCATTTAATAAGGAACTCCAGTCCATTCTTTTTATTGTCTATAATGACGTTCAAACTTAAATACCAGTATATTTCGTTTTTTTTAGTAAAAAGTTTCAATTTTTCAGAGTCCCCCAAACCGCTCCAAATCTATGGCCGGCCGGTTTTGAGGCCGTCAATAATGTCAAATTCCAAAACAATGATGAGATTTACCGTACATAATTTCGTATTCTATTAATAGTAAACCATAACTAAATATAAATAAGAAAATTATTTACCTTTTAGAAACTTTAACTCAAATAATAATAATAGTATTGAGCATTACCATTATCATAATATCCGTATTGATAATTGGTTTGCTCATGAGTACTCTAATTTATATCATTAATAATAGTTTTTTTTTAATTATATTGAACAACAATTCAAGAGCTTAAAGTCACCCAAATTAAGTTTAAAATTCGCCAAAACTAAAAAAAATACGTATTTGAAATAGAAAACAAAATCGAAAAATAAAAATGTCCATACTAATCTATATGAATATATATTTTTATAGCGATAATATTTTTCACTGGAGTTCCTTATTGTGCACAATAAAATTACACGTTACCTACTAAGTTCCTTATTGTGCACAATAAAATTACACGTTACCTAATAAGTAGGTAACGTGTAAATTTTAATAGTGAAAAAAAAATCATAAAAATATGGCAATAAAAATGTACATGGCTATTGAGTTGGTACATATTTCTCGCTGTCTTCTTGATAAATCACCTCAAGGGTGGTTAAGATCCTAACTAACTAACTAACTAACTAACCATCACGCCGTTTCCCCGCAGGGGTAGGCAGAGAGGACGGACCGCCAAACAACTCGATCTTGGCATACACTTCTTGCTTCATTCACATTCATACAACGCCTCATACATTCTCTTCTGTTATTCCGACTTCTGACATGGCCCGACTCGAGTATTTGATTCACTTGATCGCGCCATGTCTTCCTCGGGCGTCCCCGGCCTCTTCTTCCATTCACATTCGCGTCATATATTCTCCTTACACTCCTTTCTTCGTTCATTCGCTCTACATGCCCAAATCATCTAAGCGTCGCTTTCTTAATCTTGCTCACTACGCTTACATCAGCTTTGCATTCTTTACGAATCTCAACATTTTTCACTCGATCATACATGGTTTTACCACACATTCATCTCAGAGATCTCATTTCTACAGCATTCAGTCTACTTTCATCCTTCCTCTGCCAGTTCCATGCCTCACTGCCATACATCAAAGGTTGGTATCAGCACTTCATTGTGGACTGCTAGTTTCGCTTCTTTGGACAACTCTTTGTTTACGTCAACCGCGTTCAGTCATCCGTTAATGGAGTTTTCTGCATTCACCCTTCTTTCAATATCACTGTAAGCCTTTCCATCTCTCGTAAACATACTTCCCAAATACACAAACTCATCAACCTGC
This sequence comes from Halesus radiatus, assembly GCA_022606495.2. Classification (NCBI taxonomy): domain Eukaryota; kingdom Metazoa; phylum Arthropoda; class Insecta; order Trichoptera; family Limnephilidae; genus Halesus; species Halesus radiatus. The sequence goes on from JAHDVE020004142.1 coordinate 16,013, forward strand.
TCCAAGTATTCATCATTCACAACTATATTGCATACTGCTTTCGTACTCTCTCTTTCAAACACCATGACTTTGGACTTATTTACATTCATCATTAGCTCATTCATCATACATACTTCGTTCATCCTAGATACAAGGGACTGTAGATCTTCCATACTGTTAGCAATCAGCACCGCATCATCAGCATACAACAGACAACATACTTGCAGACTACTCATTTTCGCGCCCAGGCCCACCTCTTTCAATTCTTGCATTGCATTGCATCTTGGTTAAGATCCATAGATCCATATTTTATCCCGTCTTCAACTTTGCAACTGGCATCAGTTTCGTCGAAGAATTCAATGAATTCTTATATTGTAATACATAATCACAATATCCCTTCCACAGAATAGATGACGTATTTCTACCAATCCAATGATAAAAATATTAATATCTGTATTATATACCCATGTGTCTATCACCTCTTATACATTTTACACACACACTTAGGAACTAACGACTAGATTCGTCCAGAAGATTCCACAAAGAAAAATATTAATATTATTTTTAGAAAATGAGGAAACTCGCAGACAGATTGGCAGACAGACAGCGTGGTGGTACAAAGTACAACGGTGAACCTTCTTGGTAAATAACAGTACGAAAGAAAAGTATCTCATCAATAAAGGTAGGTAAGTAAGTTATATAAAATATCGATCACGTGTACAGTCTGACATTTTGTAGAATACTTGAAAACGTTTTAAGTGACAACACCAAGATGGCTCATATGAAGATTATTATAACGTAAAAAAAAAAACGCTATTGTCCAAGTGCGTGATTTTTACTTTCAACAAACGGTATCCAGAAATTAGTGGTACTTTCCGAAATGAGATGATTTTACATCACATTTTGAAACAATTTTATGTTTAATTTTTTTTTTAATTATTTAACGCTTTACAAAGCAAGACAATTACACAGAAAATGCGATTTTTGGTATTTCTGAAATTTATGTATCGAAATAACCATATATTAGATGCTACAAACATGAAAAACTAAAAAACAAAATCAAATTCACAGATCAAAACTATAAATTTAAAAAAGAAATAAAAAAGAATTTAGATGTTTTGCATTGTTTCTTCAATTAAAATGAACTGTTAAATTTAATTCGAATGTGATTGGTATTGCCATAGTAATGAAAAAAAAATAGTTTCACTTTATTAAATGTTAACATTTTATTGCCAAGCCATAATTAATGTTTTTGAAAGAAGCCCCTTTCATAGTAATATCATTTGGAAAAAGTTTTTTGTTTTATTTTGACGTATTGTCTATATAGGTAGGTACCGTAACATAATTAGTTTGATTTTTTTATTGAGGCTATTAGTCTAATTTGAAAATTAATATGAGCAACGCTTTAATTTAAAACGGTGAGGCTGGTCAAAGAACCGGGAAACCAGAAAAATAGGGAAGTTGCCAATTTTCTGGTGGTTTCCCTGGAAATCCACATGTGAATAGTGTAATAGCATAATGCCAAGACATCGGCATAGATTTTCCGGTAAGTAGTACATAATTAACAATGAGTTGGAATTTTTTTTTTTAGTTTTGGCAGCTGGTTGTATTTCTCATAAATTGGATATTCATAATATTAATACTAGGAACTTCACTATTTTAGTTGGCTTTAGTTACCATTCCTTGTTAACCCGTTGTACGCGGACGCCAAGGCAGAATTAGGTTTCAAAGAATTAATCGCAAAAATAATAATACGATAAGTTTCAAGTTGCATTTTCAGTCGTTGCATGTGTAAAACCATAAAAGATACATTAACAAAATGGCTTCAAAAAGAGATCACAAAATAATGCAGGTATCTCTTTGATTTTTAAGGAAAAAGGAAAATAATTTTACTTTTAATAAAAAAATACATAATTTCGAAAAACTTTTAAATTGTAAAAGATACCTACATTATTGCCTGCAAATTTTTTTAAATGACGCTTCTCAGATATTACCCGCGCAACGACGATTAGTTGATTAGATTAGAGAAAAAAAAAGTGGTAACCATCAATAAAATTTCATACTTATTGGTAACCAGTAACAAAATTGGAAGTAAGTATTTATATAACACTTTATTTAATAATTCAGTTTTAGTTGTGGGTTTAGTCTGATTGATCCAATTTTGAGTATTACTATCCCCGTCTAAATATAACGTAGATAGATGTTCATATTTATTTTTTACATTAATTCCACACAGGAAGCCCTGGAGGAAATAATTTCCCTCAAGGCCTATGTCATCTTTGGGGATGCGGTGTGAACCTGGGTCTTGAAGAGACCCATGTTGTATAAGGAGGAAACACAAAGGCCGAGCCGAGCTGTTGAACACAAAAACGAGTCGTAGAAGCGACCCGTTCTCATATGTCAAATGTCAAGAGTGTTCAAATGTTGGGCGCGCGTTTGGCGTGTTTTCTCTCTGTGCACCAGTGTCGAAAGGATCAGTTCCTCAGAACTTCTTCCATTAAAATTCCGATAGAACAAGGACAGCATTCCCACCTGACGTCCGTGCTCCAAAGAGTGCAGTCCGTTTGTTAAGATAGGCGAATCTATCAAACGGACCGCCGTTTCTGCACAGAGTCAAGGGTTTTTTTTAGATTTTTTGGGGTTCTACATGATTTGTTTTAACCCGTCGAGCCTTTTTGGGAGATATTTCTCTCAGCCCGACATGAACTCATAAGTCATGTTATCTCATTTTGTACTATAGATTATATGTATATGATTTAAACTACCTAACAAGACTAACAACCACACGAGCGGGCGGTCCGATACTAAAAAAGCCATGGGTTCGACCATCCGGTCGTCCTTTCCTAAAGTCAATCCTACCAACTTTAGGAAAGGACGACCGGATGGTCGAACCTTTCGACGCCATGGCTTTTTAGTATCGGGCCGCCCGCTCGTGCGGAGTGCCACCCTAGAAAGGAAAACGACACGCTATGTATTGCCATTTAGAAGTTTTCCATGCGTATTTACAGCCTGGCATAATATTCTAGACAAATAATGAATTCTGAACTAAGCATGTCATTTCTATGGTAACCCCAAGGTCTTTGACATTTCCTTGTTGTTTTTCAAAAACTATCATACCCGATCATTGTTGTTTACTTTAGTTATTTATTAATAGTTACAAATCATTTCAAATGAATAGATCAATAAACAGTGGGACGAGGGAAGTTATTGACTGTGTATTCCGGCGCTGTTTAGCTGAATTTCAAGCTAGGAAACTCCTGTCTAACTTTATTGACGTTTTCAAATGCACTACTGAAATTGTTGGGAAGGATTATGGTCTATTGATAAATTTTATCAATTTCGTATGTATTCAAACAATATTTTTGTGAATTTATGCTGATTTTTTAATATGCTTTCAGATTTGAGGTTAGGATTGACGTTTGAATTTGACATTTTTTATAAACAAAAACGTCCAGAAGAAAAACGACTCAAGTCAAATTTTCCTGTTTTTTTTTAAATATAATTTAGATCGCGATTTTTTTTAGTTGGAAGCGGGAAAACGAAAGCGGGAAAACGGAAGCGGGTAGCATGAAACACCGGGAAACTGGAAACGAGAAACAAGAAGAAGCGAGAAGCGGCGAGAATAAAAACCAAAACATAAATGCGGAAAGCTAGAAAGAGAAACAAGAAGAAGCGTGAAACAAAAAAAGCAAGAAGCAAGAAATTAAAACCAAGTTAGCAACTTAGTGTTTTTTTTATTACTTTTACAAATAACGTATTTATTTAATATTTTCCTAATTCCATCTTTGTATTCACATTTATGAACACCATTTGTATAAAGTAAAAATATACTTCTTCAATAACTGAAAATTCATCATTTTAACATCCCATCGACTTTCTCTTAGGTATGCTCGGAATGAACCATCTGCGGGTCCGAAAGGATGTACATTTACATATACATTTCTTCAGACTGATTCGTGGATGGTTCGAAAATTCGGCTATCATGGAGAGCATTAATTTATATGTTCCCGATTATTAGCTGCGTCACCGACAGCCATAGATATACCATTCACCCGACATCATACATGACTGTTTTATCTCCCGGCCTGCAGGACCAACTTGCCAATGGTCATGCCAATGGGGAGGGCAATCTTGGTAATAAATAGAATCACTTCGAATATCGACATATTTAGCATAAATGAAGCTGCGTTTAAACAAAAAGTTATATAGTTACTTATTTTAGATATATATGTATCCCTTATTCCTTTTAATTTTTTGGATGTTGTCTTATTTAGCAATGTAACTGTTTAAAAATGACTTTTTAAAGGGAATAAAGTTAATTGAATTAAATTATATAATTCTAAATACTCACTTATAACATTGTGCCCATGAGCCATATTCGTGTTGCCATTTAAAACACTTTAAACGATTACAGCGCTCCCAATTTTTGCTTACTTTTAAATGTCTGACTGTACGATAAATTATCATTTATCTTCAAAAAGACCCGAGGGGTTGCCATAATATTTTTTAAATGAGTTCCTTATTGCATTTTTTGCTAATGTCCATGATGGAGTTATATTGATCATCGAAGATAAAAAATATAACAAAATTTAAATAATATATATACCTGTGTTTTAAAAACTGTATACAAGAACCTCATTACTGAAAATTGTAGGCGTGAATAAATCCGTAGTGCTAATAGCTAATTAAATGGACAAATACTCAAAACATGGAGGATTTTTATGAGGACCCGGAGGAGTAGATAGGATAGTCACCACCATTATTTATTGGCTTCGTCCAGATTCTGAGAGGCATGCGAATATTGAGATAGACAAGGGCGAACAAGAATCAAGCAATAGTTGAACATTAATGGAGAAGCCCGAAAACGTTTTTATAATTACGATTGATTTCATACACTATATTGTGCCCCTCTGTAGGTTTAATTATTTATTTGCTAGTTGGTAATAGCTCACGTGCGTTGAGGTATTTATTTACACCTTGTAAAAGAAAACGAGAAGCCTTGTGTGTGGACTCACTGTGGACTCGCTGTGAGTGTTTTTATGTTAATTTTCTATATCATAGAGAATTATCGCTACGTTTTCGAATTCTTAAAATATCTATGGTAGTCAGATAGGTTTGTTTTCTATGGCTTTCGAATGTCGAAATGTCAATCAACTGAAATTTTAGCCAAATTCTAAATAAAACTTCTCATTTTCCGTGAAATTAAAAATGTATTTAGAGATTAAAACTGAATTTTCATATCGTCGTAATTTTTTTCTTCCTGTTTGTATCATCCATTTTTGATAATTTGGCAAACTTTGACAGTCTAAATAATTCTCTGTCCAGTTGTTTTCCCAAACCGATGTATATAAATATTAAGAGATTATAGCGGAGTAGCTCTTAATGATGATAATAACAGGGCTTAGATTAGATTATTAAGTGGGAGCAGAATTTTTTTTTCGTCCCACTCTGGAGATATTGTTTGTTTTATCATCATATCCCGAAGTGAAGTTCAACATATCAATCTAAAGAGTTCTGATTTAGAACAATGAATGGAGAGAAGAGAGGTCGTGGACGCGGGAGAGCCCGTGGGAGAGGTAGAGGAAGGGGCCGAGGAAGAGGAAGAGGGAAGAAAGCCCAAAAGGTAGTCTCTTCCGAAGATGAGTGTTCCGTTGACGAGAATTCCAACGCAGAGCCTGAAGAATCTAGTGGACCTGATGCAAAAGATGAAAATGAAGAAAACGAACCTCCAAAAAGTAAGCCCTTGATTATCTACTCACTTCTTTTTGTCCTGACATATGTTTTCCCTACATTCAAAAACATTTCATCCCCTGTAAGGAAATACGAGGTTCATATTTTAGTTGGCATCGACATTCGTGTTGCTAATTTTAAGTTATGTTCCCATTCCAGTAGAGGTGGTGACGGACATCTCACAGCTGGAGGCACCAGTATTCACGACGCTGCAACGCGGGCCGCCGGAGCCCGTGCTGCGCCTCGCCTGGAACCATCGCGCCACGCTCATCGGCGAGAAGGTGCTCAACCCCATGATCTACTGCTGCGACACGTGTCTCAAGCCCATACTCATCTATGGCAGAATGGTAACTTACCTACCAACTATGATTTCTAACTAAACTATTAATATTTTTATTATGCCCCCTTGCATAGGTACATTATAATTTACATAATGAAGAAATTAGATATTTTATTGAATGCCTTGTCATTACCGTATTCAACTTCTTTTATTCTTTCTTTAAAGTCGATATTTGTGTGAAATTTCAAGCAATCTTCCCAACAAGCCCTCCATTGATACGCTTGGTGTAACCTTAAGTGACCAGTTCAGGTATGGGGGTTCCATCGAAGCCAGAGTAAAGTTAGCCCCTCAGAAGCTGGGCGTATTGTACAGAGCCCGCAGATACTTTAATAGTATGCAACTGCTGACCCTGTACAAATCGAAAGTGCGCCCCACTGTAGAATTTGGCAGCCACCTCTAGTCGGGAGCCCCAAAATATCTGAAAAAAACCCTTGCCTCTCTGCAAAAATGGGCTGTCCGTTTGATAGATTCCTCTATCTTAACAAACGGACTGCAATATTTGGAGTACAGACTTCAGGTGGGAATGAAGAAATTAGAAATTATTTTAATGGAAGATGGTCTGAGGAATTACCGTCATTGATCCCTTCAGCACCGGTGCATATTCGAGAAACGCGCGCCCAACGTTTGCACACGGTTGAGATTTGCCACGTGAGAACGGATCGCTTCTACGACTCGTTATTGTGTTCAACAGCTCGGCTGTGGAATGATCTGCCGGCCTCTGTGTTTCCTCCCTCCTACAACACGGTTCTCTTCAAGATCCAAGTTCTCTCCTTCCTATCCTCTAAAAGACCGTCCACACAGCATCAAAAAAAAATCATTATTTTTTTTTTTTTGTAATGCGGATTACAAATTTTTGGTTACGTTTATTTACAAGAACGCAACAAATTATTAAATATACTTTTCTCCACTTTAAAAATCATATTCGTATTTTAAATATTTTGTAAAACATACAATGGAACGGTCAGAAAAAAGTAATATTTCTGATTGGATTTTGATAAATGCTAAGCCTATGTAAATTTATAAAATATTTAATAAATATTTTTCTATTTAAAAACATGTTTATCGTATTGCGTAATAATACTATCATTATTTTGAATTAATAAATAATAACTCTCCGAAGTACCTCTCCCCGTTAAAGTATCTATCACAATTTATTACATTGTCACAACCTCAACCTTGTTTTATTATGTTATTGTCTCATTCTGACTTATGCGATAATTCATTAAAGTATCTTTATTACAAAATTTCTAGTTTAACTAAAACATACATATAAAACTAAATGTGTTTTTCATATTTAAAAAAAATATATTTAGTCAGTTTGATGGTCTATTTGTGCCATTATTACATTCTAAAACTTAAAAACTATTGAATGAATCCTTAACCATGAAAACAACTTGTATTAGCACCCTTAAATAGGTAATTGCAATCACAAAACACCCATTATCTCAAAACTGTCAATTTGTCAGTTCGTGACTTTTCACTCCACGGTGATGATATTTGTTACTTTTGTACCTGTACTTTTTATCTTAATTTTCATGGCAATCGACTTCTATATATATGTTAACATGTTCTGATTTGGGAAGGAAGGAGGAACTTCTACGTAAGGAACCAGAAATTCTGTTGTCATTTTGGATATTTTCATTCATAGTTCAAAAGTTTCGCATTCCAAAAATAGCTGGTTCCTCACAAATTATATTGGCCATTCGAATATCGATCATCTCTTTGTCATATGATACCACCAAAAAAGGGTCTTCGTTAACAGATAATCTTGTAACCTTGTACATCTCATTAGTTTTTTTTTTTTTTTTTTTACATGAATACCGCACAAGAGTCCCAACTGCTCCCAACCGTCTGGAGCCAGTGAGACTATGGCATTCCCAATTGGGGAATGTTGTGAGGCTGGGGGTATTGGGGAGGGGAAGGAGAAGAAGGGGAGGAGGGAGGTGGGGAAATACCTGGCTATTCAGATCTGGTCACCAAACACGGCTAAAAGCCATTTCAAGCAACGTTTCAATTCTGAATGGTGGTCTTTCACCAGGGCGATACTGAGAGTATCTTCCACTCTGGTGAAGTTAGAAGTAAATTGGAATATGGGAGTGGTACATGGAACCCACATTACATGAAATATGCAGAAACTATTGAAGACTATTATTCTTCAATGTGGATTAAATATGACTTACTCGAATCTTACGAGGAACGACTATAATTTTCTTACTTTGGACAAGAAGACAGTCTGCTGACTCTATATACTTATACAAAATTATTCACAACAAGCTCGAAACCGCTCATTGTCTAAGTAGTATTCACACCAAAGTTACTAATATACGCTTTTCACATTGAGTTATTTAATTACAATATTGCATATTTCAATTCAATGTCTCGAATATGTAGATTGTACAATGATATGGAATGTGACGATATGGACATCATAAACAGCCTGGCATATTTTAAAAACTAAATCAGTCATCTTCTATCACTTCTTGGAAAATAGTGGTGTTATTAGAAATACTGTAACTTGCTTTATTTTATTTTTTTTCTCTATATCTTATATTATGTTTATACCTTATAGTGTTATTAAAAATGTTATAGCATATTTTATTATTTTTTTCTTCACTTTCTGTATCTTATATAATGCTTTATGTTCTATTTCCCTTATTTCTTTTTATTATTTAGCATCTCTATCAAGTGATAACGGATAACCAAACCAAAAGTATGCATCCTGTCAACATTTTTAACTGAATTATTAATACTTTGGCACTTTCCGGTGTCAATTTTATAAATATGATGATGTTAATACTAATTATTTTGAAAATAATTCGCAATTGGTATTAACCAAATTTTCATCACGATAGATCGGTTGGAGACCCCTGCCTGCCAAACACTGGCCTTATACGTTTAATTAAAACCTAGTTTGTTTGTTTGTTTTTCAGATTCCGTGTAAGCACGTGTTCTGTCTGCAGTGCGCTCGCTCCGACAACAGCCACTGCCCCCGCTGTAGGGACAAGGTTAGTTTTGGTTGCTCATCACTCGATATGTCGCTAACGTTATCGGTACTTCATATGTTTACCTAATGTTATTACGCATTCCCTAGGTGACGAGGGTGGAGCAGACGGGGCTGGGCACAGTGTTCATGTGCACCCACGCTGGCACGAGGTACGGCAATGCCGGATGCAGAAGAACGTATCTGTCTCAGGTAAGACATATTATTCAGATCAATATTAACAATAATAAATACCCGGGTTGCCAGCAATAAAATGAAATTAATAATACCGTACTGACAATACTATTGATGGCCATCTAGAGAATAGTTCCGATTATTCTTAATTCCAGAGAGATTTACAAGCCCACATCAACCACCGACACTTGCCTACCAGCGGGATAGTGAACCCTACTCTGCAGCAGGAGTTCATCAATAAGATATCTCCTGGAAACACTACGGCAGACATGGTGCATTGCATCAGCAGCGGGGAGGGTCCTGGAAAGCCCTCCATCCCCGGGGCCCCCTGTCAGGGGGTCAGTCCCATGCTGAGCCCCTTGCCTCAAGCCAAGCCACTCAGTGTGAGTACCCACTCCCTTAAACCAACCTCATTCAAATGAATACACAAATTAAATAAAGCACAACAGTGACAAGAATGTTGAACTGAGAATTATTAGAGAACATATATTTTTTTTTTTACATAAAAATATACCTAAGGCATATAAAATATAACATTAGATTTTTTTTAATGAATATAACATGAAATTAAAGATATAGCTAATTTAGTATCGAATTTATAGAAGGCATTAAGTGCCTCGTGAGAAGTTACTAAAAAGGACTATATGCAGCCAACTCGGTCATTTAGCCATTGGCACTTAAATCATTTTATTACTAAACACGACTAATGTCTAGTATGCCTTTTATGGGAAAACACACCCGGTTCATATGACTTGTTCATTTTTGGTACATTATGTATAGCCACAAATAATTTTTGTGGCACTCAAGACCTTATTTAGGGTATTGACGATGGCACAAGGACCATTTCTACATATTTACTTAATTTTTTTTTGGCACTTTGTGCTTTAGTTAATTCAGGTATTCAAATGCTTTCCACGAATAAATCATTCTGTAGGCTTTTTCTATTAATATAGTCAGTATCAAGTTGACTGCTCCAAGGAAGACAGCAGGAACTACGAAATTGAGGATTTTGACTTACTTATTTTTAGTAGTCATAAATTAGTGTGAATTGGTACAAAATTCTAAAGCAGTTAGAAAATGTATGAAAAAAAATACTTATTCAATTAAAAAACTTTAAAACACTCACCAAAGATTTGACGGCCTCCACGGTCGAGGGGTAAGGCTCTCGACTACCAATCCGAAGGTCGTGGGTTCAAATCCCGGCTTGCGCAAGTAAATTTTATTTAATTAATTTGTGTTGTTTCACAATTGATTCAATTAAAAATTATATTTAGTATATTTGCGGACGTTCCAGAGTGGAAGATACTCTCAGTATCACCCTTGTGAAAGACAGCCATTCAGAATTGAAACGTTGCTTGAAATGGCTTTTAGCCGTGTTTGGTGACCAGATCTGAATAGCCAGGTATTTCCCCACCTTCCTCTTCCCCTTCTCTTTCCCCTCCCCAATACCTTTAGCTTCACAACATTCCCCAATTGGGAATTCCATAGTCTCACTGGCTCCAGACGGTTAGGAGCAGTTGGGACTCTTGTGCGGTATTCATATAAAAAAAAAAAAGAATATGAACAAAAAAAAATTCAACATTAAAATTGCTGTCTTCTGTGGGGCTGTCAAAGTGTTTGTGTTACCGAAATGGTTAAAAACCAACTCACTTACGTTGAATGTACGTAAAATAAAGTAGGTACTTAACTTTTTCAATTGACACAAGAGGACAACCAGGCAATTAATACAATCTAATATTTCATGAATGCCAAAGCATTTTTTCACAATGTTCTTGCCCCCTTATTACACACACAGAAAGTATAAAATATCTTCGGATAGGAATAGATCTAAATCTTCGGTGGGACACTTATATAAATGGTATTACAAGGAAACTTTTTTTTTTAAACATCAATAATATTTTATGTCCAAATGAGGTTAAAAAAAGTTTGCTATGCGCTATGCCACTCCCGCCTCAATTATGGTATATTAGGATGGATATCGGCAACCAATAACCATATAAAACAATTGTCTATTATGTTATTAACTATTATAAAGACCCTCTTAAAAGCCCCTAAGCTATGAATGTTTTAATCACACATTTGAAAAGTTCTGAAAAACTGAAAAAAACTTAATTTTCACCACACAAGAGTGAACCAGAATGACATTATGAATATTCCTAATTTTAAACCTCCTTTTTTGGACAAAGGAATTATAAATATCTCTCCACTAAGCTGTATAATTCACTTCCACCGGCCATAAAAAAAAAAAAAAACAGAAAAGGTTAGAGTTATATAAAATGATATTTTGAAAAGAACTTCGTAGGAGCATAAACAATCAGTTTTTAAATAAAACCTAGTCTGCTTCAGCACGGAAACCCCTAGTGAGGAGGACTAAAAAAAACATTACAAATTTTGTTATTAGCTTTGTAATTTTTTATTAATGACAAAAAAAATGTATTGAAACTATAATAATAATAATAATTGGATGATTTTCTGCATTTTGTTGATTTTCAATGAACCACTAAATATTGTTTGTACTCGTTACTCATTGTTACTTTTTTATATTTTTAGATGCCAGCTGCTGCGGATCCTCGTGCTCATTCAGGAAGTCATGCCGTGGGGCCTCTTCTACCTCCGCACAGCCTGCCTTCCCACACCCCGGGCATCAATGTGGGCTCCCACATGTCTATGGCCCCTGCCCCCCACCACCTGCCCCCCACTGCTCCGCACATCCCCGCCAGACAGCTGCCGTTACCCCCTAATCGCACCAACCTCATCACCGTTCCCATTCAAGACAACCACAATGTACCTCCGCCGTCCCACAATGTGCCAGACATGAATATGGCGCAGAACTACTATCATCATGGGTATTACGCTCCCCAGAACTCAGCTATTCCTCCGGTACTAAGTCCGCAAATTAATCCCCTCTCTAGTCCTTCTCCGCACCTCCAAATGAACTCGGTGCAGGCGACGATGGCGCACAGCATGTCCGTGCCCCCTCCCACCTTCTACAATGTGGCGTCGGGCCCGCCCAGTGGGTACAGTGTACCCTCGGTGTATGTGAGCCAGAGCAACCAGATGGGGCTCCCCCAGGGGGGCTACCCGCCCTCCCATCCCCCCGCCCCGGGCGCCTGGCCCCCGCAACCCGTGCAGCCGTCTCCGCAACAGCAGCACTTCTATAGATAGTATTGCACTCATGATACTTGCTCCATTATCAAAGGCCTAATGTTCTTGTTAAAACTAAGTGCTCAAATATTGGAGAAAGATTTGTAGATTGCATCTCTTTCGTCGCAGTATTTGAATTGCACTTAATGAGTAGTGACTTGATCGGATTTTGGTATGATTTCAGTGTGTTAACAGTTAAAACAATCATTTCCAATATCGTGTACCCTTGGAAGGGTATGTTTTTATGTGTTGACTTGTAATACTTTTTTATGGATTACTGATAAGGCATACATAATTAATTTTATTTTTAATATGAACAAATAAAACAAGCATTATATATCTACGTGTTAGTGATTTTTTTATTATTCCAAATTATGTTTTTCAAAAATATTTCTTTACGACAAAAACGGCTGGTTCAAAGAGGTATGTATTTGAGTGGAGATTCTTGGAATATTTAGTGAGTGGAATTTATAAATAGATTTATTGAAATGAAATCTATAAATTAATTATTTGTTAGGCATCTTTAAGGAAGTATTAACTAAACTAAACTAAAACCATAATTAGCTTTTGTACTGTGAAAGTTTTTTTTTAGTTTTGGAAAATTTTGGCATATTTGGGACTGCAAAATATATGAAAATTTCTTTAGTTGACGTCGAGGAAACATACAAAACTTAATTTTGGATTTGAGGCCAAAATACTCACCTAAACCTAATGATATTTTTTTCATCCAAAAGTATAGTAAATATCTAGTACGGATTAGAAGTAATTTATTTATTTTTGTTTTGCGTTATGAAATATAGGCCATTAACACATTCGCTGCTGAAATATTTTACCTTTAAGAACTGAATTTTTTTTTTAAAAGAAAGTACCATTAATATAAAATAAATTAATAAAAGTAGAAATTAATAGTCATAAAATATGAGTGTTGACCTGTCCTGTGTGAACCGTGCTTTATAAATGAGGGAGTCAAATGAGGAATTGATTTTTCGCAATTTTAGAGGCACCTTTAACAATTATTTGGGGACTAATGGTGATGTAAAAAAAAGTTTTACCCTTCTGTTTGAAAATATAATGATATATAAAATAAAAAACATTAAAATAAGCATTATGGTGGACTGCAAATTAAATTAAAAACGACCAATTTACATTGGAACACAAATTTTGCCGTACATAATTTAAAATATTCACATAAAAAAAACCTTTTTTTTAAATGTTTTGTTTTTATTTACATAGCAAATACGATATTTATTTTTGAAATACAGTAAATCTGAAAATACTATGTTGCCTCTAAAATTATTATTTTTTTTTTTCATGGCATGTACTTCATAATTTAAAACAAAAATACTTCTCATACATATTAGATATTTACCAAACCTTTAATTTAAAACGTATATCATTAAGTTTGGATGGGTATTTTAGCCTATGTTTGGAACAGCCAGTGTAGCCGTTCCTCTTATGGGAGGTTTTAGGGTGATGTGTAGTCTTTATAAAACCTTTTTTGGTTATAATTTATTTTAAATATGATTTGATGTGGGAGATCTCCATCCTAGCATATCGTATTTCAGATGGGAGTGACGGGGAGAACACAGTAAACATTTATGAACAAACAATTCATAAAATAATATGACTAGTCCAAATGAGTTAATTAATCATTCTGAAAATGGCAATAGGTATCACTAAAGCATTCTAAATTCAAAGAGAAACACTATATGTTCAAATCGGTATCCAAATGATTTGGTGCAAGATTTATCTGAAATGATTTTTCGGTACATGATAATCCATGATCGACATTTAGAACTATACAGTTGGGTGTGTGTCATAAGTGTAATTTTGTGGATACACACAATCAATTGATTTAAAGGGTTTCTTAGTTCTTCTTTTGCCGGCCTGCAGAGATAAATATGTCAAGTTGTATATTTTATGTTGGCCAAAGGAAGAATGAGAGATTAATTTGATTTTTATTAATTATTATGATATGTTAGTTAAAAAGTGTCCACAAAGTTGTATTCAATTCTATGTATCCATAAAATTTACATTACCGACGCTTCCGACGACAAAAATAAAAATCACTTGTGCCTGCTATTTTTTAATTTCTCAAATATCAAGTTTCGTATTTGTAAATCATCTATTCAAATTGAAATATCGCGCAAAATTTCAATGCGTTAAAGGTCATTATAGCGTAGATCTAGCTGTATCTAATACTACATATAATACCTCAGCTGTCTATGTCTATAATGTCACAACCACACGATGGCCCGACCTCCCAACTCGAACATTTGGGCGATTGTGTAGAGGGGTAGTTCGTGTGCGTTGGCCCAACGTTGGCTCGAGATCGCCCCCGGTGACGAACTAGTTGGCCCAACTTTCAAACTAGTTAGCCGAACTAATGTAGTATTATCAGACCTATTTACAAAAATGGGAAACATACTGATATAGGAAACTATAGACCGATTAGTATATTTCCCGATCTAGAAAAGATTCTTGAAAAATACATATCTTTAAAACTAACCAAATACTTGGAGTGCTTTTCTTTAATAGATCCCAATCAATTTGGTTTTCAAAAAAAAAAAAAAAAAGTACTGAAATGCTACTTCAGGATTTCTCTCTATATAAATAATGAATTGAATAATAAAAGACATGTTTTGGTACTGTTCATAGACAATTCAAAGGCATTTGATACTATAGACCCGATGAAATTGTTAAATATTTTGGAGGCAATAGGGGTAAGAGGAAACTTTCTCAAACTATTCAAAAACTTCTTAACCAAACCAAATCCAGGTAAAAATATCAGACAAATTTAGTAAAAGAAGAAATGTCAAAACAGGAGTTCAACAAGGGTCAATTTTAGGTCCAACGCTCTATATTATCTTTGTATCACTTATGAACAAAATATTCTCATTTGTTAAATATTTTGTATACGCTGATGATACAGCACTTATAATATCCCATGAAAATTTGGATACTGCAATAAAATTGTTACAGCTAGACTATATTTCTTTATTAAAATGGTCACATAACTCTGGTCTAATAAACAATGCTAAAAAAACTAAATTGATGCATATAAGATCCCCGCATGCAAGGTACAGCGAGGCACCTGTAATCATATCTCATTCATTTAATTGCATTCACAATAATATCAAACAGCCCTGCGCGTGTACAAGTATCGAATTAGTCACTCAGTATGCGTATCTAGGTGTTACGGTGGATTGTAACATGAAATGGGACGTACAAATTTCCAACCTCTGTAAGCGACTTCGAGCCATTGTAGGAAGACTCCATAAGGTAAAATTATATATGCCTATAAAAACTATGAAACTAATTTATTTGTCTCTAGCAGAATCGACTATAAGGTATGGTATAACTTCTTGGGGACACTCCCGTAAGACCAACATAAAACATTTACAGCTGATTCAAAATGCCATGGTAAAATTGCTAGTAAATAAAACAGTTTTTAAGCAAAGGCGAGACATTGATATCATGTACAAATCAATTAATGTATTACCTGTTCGTGGTCTTTTGTGGCATAAAATTCTACTGCAACATATGGTATATCTGAAAGTCCGTATAAGGCAGTGGTGGATCATGTACACAATACACGTTTCACACAAAATATAGGAATGATGGTGCCAATATTTCAAAATAAATAATGTCAACGAACCCTTGAATACACTGTACCATTTATATTTAACAAATTGCCGTACGAATTTAAAAACAATTACCCTATGATGAAATTCTCACTGATGTTAAAGTGTTGGCTTTTGGAAAGTAACCTTGTGTATTGATGGTAACAAATATGACGATCTCCTTGGTTGTATAGCTCTTCGATATCTGGTGTATTTACTGTTACGGTGTTACTATTATATTTAAGTCTGTCCTCATTGTAACCAACCTGTACTGCTGTTTTATGTATATATGTATATATACAAATATTTAAAAAAAAATTTTATTCCTCAATTTATTTAATACTTACAGAAGCTTTGATATTTCTGATATTTACGTAATATTTATATTTTTGTAATATTAATGTTTTTACAATGTTGATATTTTTATTATACTGATATTTTTTACAATATTGGTATTTTTATAATATTCATATTTTTATAATAATGTTGATGTTTAAAATGTTGATATTTTAAAAAATATTGATGTTTTATAATATTAATATTTTTATAATATTGATATTTTTATAATATTGGTACTTTTATAATATTGATATTTTTTTATGATATTGAAATTTTTATAATATTATTTAAATCGGTGTTATAAAATTGGACTCTAGTATCTCAATAACAAAACTGTAATGCTTTTTCCATTATTTTTTCTTTTAAATTTTTTTTTTCAACTTATGTACATTGATCACAACATGCATGCGCCTAAATATAATAATTTTGCCCTACATTTGTATGATGTTTGTAATTTATTGTTGTATTATATTATATTGTTGAAATAAACTCCTGCTGACAAGCTACTTGCAGTGGCTTAGCGGGTATAAGTTCCCACTGCATATAATGAATATTATACAATAAAAAAAATAAAAAAAAACTCGGGAAAACCGGCCTCCACACATTGGCCGTTCAGTATGAGTTCGGCACTAGGCAAGCGATCCCGACGGATGTGCTACGCGAAAAATAAAACATGACTGAAATATGTTTGTAATGACGAAAAAAGACTCAAATAATAATAATAATAATATCTTTATTGTAATTAAGTTTAATTATAACTAAAAAACGTGTATAATATAATAATGTAAGTGTACAGTGGTTTATAAAGTAAAATAAGAAATAATAAAATAACAGTTATAAGTTGAAGTTTCACATAATTAGGCC
>JAHDVE020004143.1:0-43416 GCA_022606495.2 Halesus radiatus
TTTGTCAATCGCTAAAATATGTAATATGTTAAAATAATATAATATATTCTACAGGTACTGCTGAAAACCAGCTACACTCCGGACTCCGGAATGTACTGACCTTTTTGTCAATCGCTAAAATATGTAATATGTTAAAATAATATAATATATTCTACAGGTACTGCTGAAAACCAGTTACACTCCGGACTCCTGAATGTACAGCAGAGCAGTGACCTTTTTGTCAATCGCTAAAATATGTAATATGTTAAAATAAACTATGTAAAATAATTTATTGACCAATAAATGTTTTTATTATTATTTATCTAATCATCATGTTACTTCCGTGCAGGCGGAGGCAGAGATAATGGAAAATTAAACAATTCCTATCAAAACTTTGTCTCCCACATACACTTATGTTTTTGTGGCTTTTATTACTTGTTATTCTTATTGTTTGTTTCACTTGATCGTGCCATCTCTTCCGACATCCCAACATCTTGTAAAATAATCATGTTATTCTCCTGACATCCATTTGTCTGTCACTTTCCATTCCATGTCCAAATCGACCAACCCAATAAACCAGTTTAGGGTCTAATTCAGTGATTCACAACCCGAAGCATTCCTGAATTTTATTCATATCCTAAACGAATTCTCAAATGGTGCTGATAGTGTATATTTTTTTTATTTCTCACCAAAAGTGTCGATAAGTGGATGGATGGTTCCAGGGAGTTATCAATAAAATTTGAAGAACCGGTGTACACGTACACCCTGTGAATCAAAAAAATCAAAAACATCAGTTCCAATTCTGAATCCCCCCCCCACCCTTCTCACTAAAATTCTAATTGGAATTTTCGCTGATTAGGCGAATCCACCGACGAAAGTGCAATCGAAGGGAATGATGCCACCAACGAAATGACGGACAGCGAATAGGGTCGAGGGTGGGTTTGTTTGCATCAAACGTCAAGGATTAAAAAGGTAAATAATCAACTCAAACATTATCCAACATATACACCACTACACAATCAAGAGTCGCTTTCTTATGATTTATCTATAACCGCCTTTTAGTTCATGCAAATAATCATATATTTATTTCAAATAATCATGTAAGACTGTCAAAGCTTGAACATTTCCCTCGAATGATCAGTTTCTAAGAACTGTACACAATATGTTGGTATCACCGTTATAAATCAGAAGCTAAACATTATTAGAATTCTAATCTTTAAGTAATATAAAAACGGCATCTAATTTTGTTCTAACGTTTCAAACTAGGTACGTCATCATATTGCTTGGAAAAGTTCCTTACAACGACATATTTCCAGCGTAATAAAACGGAGAATTTTTTTATATTCGGTTTACCATCATCTCTTATAATCTTCTTTCGATCAGGACCATTGTTAAAGAGATGTGATCCGAAAACCAATCTTGTCTGTCAGCACCTGCCGCCCCTCTGTGAAATCGGATCACTCATAACAATATAATATAATATATACCTATTATTAATCCTGTGTAAATCGATTATCGAGCCTCAAGATGTCTCCATAGGTAGGAAGTTACCTTGTCTTCTGGGGCCGCATCGTCGCTGCATACTCCCTTGCAAAAGAAATCAGTTTGCCTGAACTCGATGATAGTATGTTTATTAGACCAGGGGTGGACTCTCAAATAGACTAAAGATTTTTTTAGATCTACCGATTTTACTTCTTATTTTACTTCTCCTTGGTTGTATAGCTCCTCGATATCTGGTGTATTTACTGTTGTGTTACTATTATATTTAAGTCTATCCTCATTGTAACCAACCTGTACTGCTGTTTTATGGATATATATTTTTTTAAATTTTTTTTTCAATTTATTTAATACTTGCAGATGCTTTGATATTTCTGATATTTACGTAATACTTATATTTTTGTAATATTAATGTTTTTATAATGTTGATATTTTTATTATATTGATATTTTTTACAATGTTGGTATTTTTATAATATTCGTATTTCTATAATATTGGTAATTTTATAATGTTGATGTAATGTTGATATTTTTTTAAATATTGATGTTTTTATAATATTGATATTTTTATAATATTGGTACTTTCCTAATTTTGATATTTTTTATGATATTGACATTTTTATAATATTATTTAAATCGGTTTTATAAAATTGGACTCTAGTAACTGGAACTGACAGAGGAAGGATGAAAGTAGACTGAATGCTGTAGAAATGAGATCTCTGAGACGAATGTGTGCTAAAACCATGTATGATCAAGTGAAAGATGTTGAGATTTGTAAAGAATGCAAGGCTGATGTAAGCGTAGTGAGCAAGATTAAGAAAGGGACGCTTAGATGGTTTGGGCACGTAGAGCGAGTGAACGAAGAAAGGAGTGTAAGGAGAATATATGACGCGAATGTGAATGGAAGAAGAGGCCGAGGACGCCCGAGGAAGACATGGCACGATCAAGTGAATCAAATACTCGAGTCGGGCCATGTCAGAAGTCGGAACAACAGAAGAGAATGTATGAGGCGTTGTATGAATGTGAATGAAGCAAGAAGTGTATGCCAAGATCGAGTTGTTTGGCGGTCTGTCCTCTCTGCCTACCCCTGCGGGGAAACGGCGTGATGGTTAGTTAGTTAGTATCTCAATAACAAAACTGTAATGCTCTATCCATTACTTTTTCTTTTTAATTTTTTTTTATTTCTACTTATGTACTGTTACGTAACGTCAGAAAGTTCCTAAAAAGAAACTAGCCACTCGTCTACATCAACGTTAAAACGACACCAGCGCCACGTACGGCCGCGAACCTCGCACGGACGCGCGCATTCCTCTCCTCGCACCCGGCTCCCCATTCACTGCTCGGACCCGGCTTTGGAAGCACGCGCCCTCACCCGCTCTGGAGATGGCCTCCCCGGCACGCCGCCGACCACGTCTCGAAGTGGAGCACGCGAGCAGCCATTTTGGGTGGCTGATAATTGCTTCCACGAAGACCCCATTCGCCACTACAACATAAACTGTGAGCTGTCTTTACATTCTCCCTATTTGTGTTGTAACTTATTCGAGTCCCTGTTTACATGCCCGTTTAGATAATATCAGAGAGAAATCACCCGTAACATTCATTTGAGGTTAGGTCAGCCTACTGTTTATCATAGCATAACTCACCGTGTGTGTACCTTCCTCTGAATTAAACCCTGAGTCTGAAAGCATTCGGTAGTTTCATTTGACAAAGTATTCGAGCCCAGTTCCCAATTATAAGACTGCCTGTCGGCCTACGACCCTGCAGAGGAGCTTCTTGGCCTGCCGAAACTGAGCTAGCCGAATGTCCAGAGCCGAGCTCCCTGGAGGGACACCCCTCTCCGGGTAAGTCTGTACAAATTATCTGTCTCCCGTAACCGCTCTTTCCCAACCTTCCTCCTCTCCTTCTCCCGCATTCCTACATCCAGTCGATCCTATTCTTAACAGTACATTGATCACAAGATGCATGCGCCTAAATATAATAATTTTGCCCTACATTTGTATGATGATTGTAATTTATCGTTGTATTATATTATATTGTTGAAATAAACTCCTGCTGATAAGCTACTTGCAGTGGCTTAGCGGGTATAATTTCCCACTGTATATAATGAATATTATACAATAAAAAATAAATAAAAAAGTGGTGTCATTCAAGATCCATAAATGTGTTTACGTGCCCTTGCTAAGCCGTAATTAGATAATGCCTTTTTGTCTTGCTCAACAAGTGTATATGGTACAATCGTCGAATTTGAATTTTCGGAATTTTTTTCTAGTGTGTTCTTTTTATTATTTTTAATGTGAACTATTTTTATACTTCTTCTATTCTGAAGTCGAATAACAAGTTTGTAACATAGCACTGTTTTCTATTCAACTGTTATTGCTGTACCTATAATACTGTTCACATTAATACATATTTGCGTCATTGCTCAAATTCTATTTATGAAAAAGTAGTGGGTATTTTTAAATAAATTTAGAGTTGGTAAATTTAGTAGTTCTGTTCTTATAAAAAATATTTGCCAAACTAATATTGAATTAGTGAAAGTTTGTATAGCTTGGTATTTAATTGTAGACATTTATTATTTTGAAACTATAAAAGTCATACTATGGTAACAGTTGTTGGTTGTTAAAAATTCGCATTAAGGTATTATCACCTATCACTAATTTTACCTTAGTTGTTTATGAATAGTCTTATTTTATATTAAATTAATGAGCCAATAAACAGAGGAACGAGGGAAGTGTATTTCTTCGGTGTTAGAAGAATTTCGAGCAAGGAAGATAGTGTCCAACTTATAAGATATTTACAAAAGAAATATTGAAATGATATGGTCTGTTAACAAATATTATTAATTTCATACTTATTTAAACAACATGTTTGTAGATTTGACTATTTTTAAATAATTATAACCATGTGCATTCTAATTTCTCAACATTCGAGTTTAACAGTTTATTAGTAAACATAGAATAGTGGCTAAAGAAATAACAGCGTAATAATTTATTTATTTTGTTTTTTTACAATTTTGATCTGTGAATTTGATTTTGTTTTTATTTATGTAACATCTTATACATGGTTATTTTGATATACAAATTTCATAAATACATAAAAATCGCCTATCCATATAATTATTTTCCTTACAAAGCTTTAAATAATAAATAAATAAAAAACTGTCCAAGAATATGATGTAGAATCATCTCCTTTCCGAAAATACCAATAATTTCTGAACACCGTTTATATGCACTTTGACCATCGTGATTTTTTAAACTTACTTTGATTTTCCCATGACCCATCGTGTTGCCAATTAAAACCTTTTAAACGATCGCAGAGTCCTTAATTTTTGTCTACTTTTAAATGTCAGACTATAACAACTTTAACATAAAATATGTTTTATTGGTAAACTTAAACATTTTCCGTGACCTGTACCTAATATCAGTCCATCCCTGCTTTATGGTGTGGTACTAAGTAGAAATAATTTAATTTATCTCCGATCAACGCGTGTGATATTCTGTGATAATCCGATGACAAACATATGAATAGGTACTTACTTTGAAGCAAGTATTTGAGATTCAAGGTATACGAGTAACAAAAGATATCACAGTAATACAGTACCCATCAAATCTCTACACAGTCATTGAAATAGTTCATAGGTACCTCTAGAAATTCTATAAATTCCATCAAATTCATTACTGCGGCAACACCGAGTAATATCGATTTTAGAACAAATGTGAGGTTATGTTTGACTTCCGAAACAGACATTATTGACAATGGACAGAAAAAAACGGTTTTTTTATTGCTAAAGGTGCGCTTTTCTTTCACATGTTTATTTTTATTTTGATATAATGTCTAATGAACGGCTTATTCGATATGTTCATTTAAAAAATACAAAAAAATCATTTCCATGCAATTACCTCCCTAAGTGTTGAAACAATAACAACAAGTCAGAACATTTAATTCCTTGGGAATATAGTGGCGGTTTTCTGTAAAGAGCGTTTTTGCAGTGAATTCCCATAAAGAAATATATAATAAGACAAACTTGTATTATAATTTTACAGCACTTTAAACGGCGCGCCATTCAAATCCCGTGCTAAAAAATCCATTCATCCAAATAATACTGCCCAAGAGCCGTGGTGAATTCCGAGGTGAATCCCATACGTGCATTATGAATTCAGCACGTATTGGACTTTATGTTCTAAGAAGTAGTTCATACAAAGCATACTAGTGGCACTAGAGCGGTAGACATGCAAACCTTGGATATCTACTGGGTGAACGGGTGCGCAGGTACTAACTATGAAATTTGATAAATCCAAATTTGTACGGAATGGTATTTTCCACGACAAAACAGTTTTTTTCTCCGCGAATATTGTGTTTTAAGTTTTTATAAAATATGTTGATTACTGTAGATTTATTGTTGTTACCGCATGATTAAGAAAAGGACGCTTAGATGGTTTGGGCATGTAGAGCGAGTGAACGAAGAAAGGAGTGTAAGCAGAATATACGACGCGAATGTGAATGGAAGAAGAAGCCGGGGACGCCCGAGGAAGACATGGCACGATCAAGTGAATCAAATACTCGAGTTGGGCCATATCAGAAGTCGGAATAACAGAAGAGAATGTATGAGACGTTGTATGAAGCAATAAGTGTATGCCAAGATCGAGTTGTTTGGCGGTCCGTCCTCTCTGCCTACCCCTGCGCTAGTTAGTTAGAATTTGATAGCATTGATAAGTATATACAAAAAAAACGAACAGTTTTTTGCGTAAATTATGACTTTCACCTTTAAATGCATTTTTTCCCCGAAATCTTACCGGAAAGTGCCTTAAAAGTGCTAATCTATTTTTTTTCATTACGGGTGCAAAAAATATTAGTACGCCAACAGAAGAACACAAATATTTAATTAATGAACTCGCCCAACAACGACATTACAACCAAGCGTTTTATTTGAATTTGAGATACAAAATATGCTCATATGATATGGACACATGGTAAATAAAGTAGCTACACCTCAATGGCTTTGACACTTGTGCAGTTTTACGAGGTTTAAGATAATATTATGTTTATTTTAAAAATATATGGTAAAACCTGCAGACAAGCTGCATATGGCAGCTTGGCGTGACTTCTATTTTTTCTAACTAACTAACTAACTAACTAACCATCACGCCGTTTCCCCGCAGGGGTAGGCAGAGAGGACGGACCGCCAAACAACTCGATCTTGGCATACAATTCTTGCTTCATTCACATTCATACAACGCCTCATACATTCTCTTCTGTTATTCCGACTTCTGACATGACCCGACTCGAGTATTTGATTCACTTGATCGTGCCATGTCTTCCTCGGGCGTCCCTGGCTTTTTCTTCCATTCACATTCGCGTCATATATTCTCCTTACACTCCTTTCTTCGTTCATTCGCTCTACATGCCCAAACCATCTAAGCGTCCCTTTCTTAATCTTTCTCACTACGCTTACATCAGCCTTGCATTCTTTACGAATCTCAACATTTTTCACTCGATCATCCATGGTTTTACCACACATTCGTCTCAGAGATCTCATTTCTACAGCATTCAGTCTACTTTCATCCTTCCTCTGCCAGTTCCATGCCTCACTGCCATACATCAAGGTTGGTATCAGCACTCCATTGTGGACTGCTAGCTTCGCTTCCATGGACAACTTTGTTTGCGCCAACCGCGTTCAGTCCTCCGTTAATGGAGTTTCCTGCATTCACCCTTCTTTCAATATCCCTATCAGTATTTCCATCTCTCGTAAACATATTTCCCAAATACACAAACTCATCAACCTGCTCCAAGTATTCATCATTCACAACTATTGCATACTGTTTTCGTACTCTCTCTTTCAAACACCATGACTTTGGACTTATTTACATTCATCATTAGCTCATTCATCATACATACTTCGTTCATCCTAGATATGAGGGACTGTAGATCTTCCATACTGTTAGCAATCAGCACCGCATCATCAGCATACAACAGGCAACATACTTGCAGACTACTTATTTTTGCGCCCAAGCCCACTTCTTTCAATTCTTGCATACAATTATCCA
Organism: Halesus radiatus; assembly: GCA_022606495.2. NCBI lineage: Eukaryota > Metazoa > Arthropoda > Insecta > Trichoptera > Limnephilidae > Halesus > Halesus radiatus. The sequence continues at coordinate 7,520 of JAHDVE020004143.1, forward strand.
TGTATAGATTGAATAACCACGGTGACATTACGCAGCCTTGCTTTACACCTTTTGTGATGTCAAACCACCCCGTAAAATCACCGTTTGCCCTAACACATGCAACGCTTCCCTCGTACAGCGATGCGATTGTCTGTATAAGATTTGTATTCACACCATACTTAGACAACACCTTCCATAACTTTTTTCTGTCAACTCTGTCGTATGCTTTTTGTAGATCTACAAAAGCACAGAAAAGTTTCTGTTTTTTTGCCAGAAACTTCTCTGTGAGCATACGCAACGAGAAAATCTGATCCATGCACCCCCTCCCACTCATAAATGCGCCTTGCACATCCCATATTTTATCCTTTGTTTTCATTTGTACCCTTTCAATCAATATCCTACCATACAGCTTACCAACTGAATTTAGCAGGCTAATAAATAGCCCTGTGATTTCCACATTCCATGCGTGACCCTTTACCTTTGTATAGAGGCATGATCACAGCCTTTCTCCAATCTAATGGGGTGTAACCCTCCTCTAGACACTAGTTAAAAAGTTTGCATAACCATGTGAGAATTATACGGCTATTTCCTTTAAAGTTTGCATAACCATGTGAGAATTATACGGCTATTTCCTTTAAAGTATTCAGCATTACCATTCTTCATACATCTAATTGATCTTTTGATTTCATCCATGCTAATTTTGGGAACATTCACCCATCGTCATTCATACCTGACTCGCCACTGGAATCTCTATCACTCGGATTGCTTTCGAAGACCTCTTCAAAGTATTTCATCCATCTCTTTTATTTCTTTCTCATTCGTCAACATTTTTCCATCTTTCGATTTTATCACTTTCACACATCCACTTTCTGGACCATTCCGTGACCTTTTGACCTCCTTCCAAAATAGTTTAATATTTTCTTGCAAGTGGTTTGTCATTTTGATCCCCTCTTCCTCTTCCAGGCGTTTCTTTCGTTCTTTCACTCCATCACGTACTCTTTTCTTGCATCCCTTGTAAATTTCTTTCGCTCTATCCCTCTCTTCGCTAGAAGCACTGTCAGCCGCTATCAGAAATAACCACGCTTTCTTCTTCTCTGAGACCAGTGCTTTAATCTCATCATCCCACCATGCATCACCTTTCTTTCTACCTTGCGTACTTATTCCACATACCTCTCTAGCAGATTCACAGAGGCTCACTTTTATGTGGTCCCATGTTTCGTCTATGCTTAGACCGTCCATTACCTTATCATTCAGTCTCATCTCTACACAATTTTCATACTTACTTCTTACATTATCGTTTTGCAATTTTTCTATTTTGACTCTAGTTGAGGTCGACACCGTTTTCACTTTAGAGCGCCAGCCGCGGAAGAGGTTTACTCTCGACACAACCAGGAAATGGTCGGTTTCTATCTCAGCCCCTCTGAAAACTCTGGTGTCTGCGGTGACGGCTCTCAACCTAGAGTCAATTACTACAAAATCAATCATTGACCTCTCATTTCCTCTTTCCCACGTATATTGATGGATACCTTTATGATTGAAAAAAGTATTTGATACAAATAGGTTCCACTCTAAACATACTTCAAGCATTCTGTTTCCATTGTCATTCGTTCTTTTATCCCCAAATAAACCTAAAGCTGATTCAAAACCATCCCTTCTAATACCCACCCACCCATTCAAATCCCCTGCCATTATAATCCTTTCATTCATATTTTTTAATCTCATCACATCGCTCACACCAGTCCAAAAATCATCTTTCACTTCATCGCTTTCGGAGTTGACAGGAGCATAGCATATAACTAAAAACACTCTTGTCAACCCGATTTTGAATCTGATCCACATTATTCTCGGACTTACACATTCATATTGCAACATACATTCCACCATTCTAGGAGACAGTAACACTGCAACACCTTGACAAGCCCTGTCTGTATCTGGTCTCCCAGACCAGATGACGAGCGTGTCATTATGCTGCATCGTACCGCTCGCCTTTTTCATACTCTCTGTTATACAGAGTACATCCAGACTTTTCCTTCCCATCGTATCACATAGTTCATTCATCTTTCTTTCCATTCCTCCTCTGATATTCCACGTGCCAATTCGACATTGTTCACGTTCCTTCCTCCTCTTCGCGCTAACGAAGGGTTGGCGGTGTGATGGATAGCGAGCCTCATCGACACCTGGGTCGGCCATTCCCTTCCACGGACTACTTAACTACCCATAACTAAACTTAACATAACATAGCACAATAAAATATAGCTTAACACACTTGTAGCTTACCATAACATACTACAATCTAGCTTATAACTTAACATATTACGGCATGGTATGATATTCCTTATCTAACTTATAACTTAATATAATAATCCATATCATTTAATAAACTTAACATATCATACCTTAACATACATCTCATAACTTATCTTATCCTTAACATATAATGATACTTATCTTATATTATATCTTATATTATATCTTATCTTATATTACACTTATCTTAACCTTAACACATCCTATCATAAAACACACACACAAACCTACATATGTAAACAATTGCTTAACTAGTGTAATATAACAATAATACTTAATGATAATAATACTATATAATACCATAATAATACTATAATAATAATACTTATCTTACATTATATCTTATCTTATCTTATACTTATCTTTAACCTTAACACATCCTATCATAAAACACACACACAAACCTACATATGTATACAATCACTTAACTAGTGCTAAAACATAAACAACAACAAAAAAGTTATATTAAACAGAATCCTAAGGCCATAAACTGTCTAATAACTAAAACTTCTATACAATTATCACTGTATCATCATCACATTACTTATTACAACACTCATTATTATTATGCGTATAGTCATTGTTCTTGTTATTGTTATTATCTGTCATATACCATAGGTCCCATGCCATCGGTCCAGGTCAGCACGTAGGATCACAGCTTAGGGGTGAAAGGGTCGGCGGGTGTTGCGGGGTGCGCGGGGTGCGGGTGTTTCGACGTCGAGGTGAACATATTTTGCACGTGTGCACGGTCATCTTAGCTATGCATCGGCAGCGGCAGCAGAGCGGCAGAGGGGCAGCAGAAAGGCAGCGGGAAGGTGGAGGTTTCACCCGAGCATGCAGTTCCGCACATGTGGCCAATGTTCGATATGGTTGATTTCGGCTTGTTGAGCTGCATCCAGCAAACGTATTACAAAACTAAAGTAAACTCAATATTTAAAAGTCGTTATACTAACCACACTAGGTATCGTAAAAATATTTTGAGTTAATTCACTAAGCCTAAACACGTTTATAACTATTTAGCCACACTTTTAAGGGAGAAATGTATTGGATATCCCTCGTAATTAACGAAAATAAACGGGACCGTCTAAGACTTTGATTAACTGTATTTCTTTTTTTACTATTTTGACTAGATAATCAACAAACCAATTAATTTCTTTACCGTTAATTCCAATATTTCTTAATTTTTTTATTAATCTATCTCTATCGATTGTTTCAAATGCCCTTTTTAAGTCTAAATACTGCAGTAATTTTACTGTTTTTATCTCCATAATTTTTCCATTCTTGTATTACATAGTTAATAGCGGTTTCACAAGAAAATTTATTTCTAAAACCCGATTGTTGTCGAACTAATATCTGCTTTGTCTCAATATATTCAGTTAATTGCTCCTTTACAATGTATTCAAGTATTTGTTCATATTTGGGAAAGCAATTTATCGGTCGGAATTCGTCAAATTTTTTTGGGTTATCGATTTTCGGAATAGGAGTTATTACAGATGTCTTCCAAGTTTTGGGATACACTCCACTATTCAGAGATTCATTGATAATTTGTACCATCGATTCGCCAATAATATTAATGGAGTCTTTGATTATATTTATTGTAATACCGTCTGGAGATTCCTTCGATTTCATGTTACTTAAGACTCTTTTAAGTATGGTAAATCTATATTTTTAAACTTAAACTCTTCATCGGTGCATACAGTCCTGTCTATGTCTAGTTTGTTAACAGGACATTCTGGAATACTTTCGCTTATAAGATCTATGCTCGAAATAAAGTGCTTGTTAAATTTTGTCGCTATATTCTCAATTTCTTCTTCATTTCCATCTGGGAAATCAATTGATTTTACAACTTCTTTTTGTTTGCCCTTTATGATTTCTTTTAGTGTTATCCAAAGTTTTCTTGGCTCATTCTGTTGTGTTTCTAATTTTTGTTTATAGTAATCGCACTTATGTTGTTTAATTTGTTTTGAATAAATATTGCGAATTTTTTTTATATGAATTCCATTTTTCATTGGATGGTTCCAATTTTGCCGCTTTATATGCATTATCTCTCTGTTTTTGAAGGTTATGTAATGGTATCGAATACCATCTGTTAGTATTTTTAAACTTAACACTTCTTATCGGCATATTTTTGTCGACTGCCGACGTCAAAATTTTGACGAAATTTTCTGCTTTGTCATTTAATGAATTAGACTCGGTAATTTGTGAGATACTATTTTTTAAAGTTTCACAGAATTTAGAGTGATCATAGTTCCTTTTATCTCTATACATAATTTTCCTTGACTCATTTTTTATTACACTCGTTTCAAGTAGTGTTATTATGTTTTCGTGGTCTGATATTTTTGGTGTATCCACAACCTTTACGTTCAAGTAAAAATGATTTGATATAACCAAATCAATAATGGTTGCTGATGCGTTTGTTATTCTCGTTGGTTTTGTCACAAGCTGTTTCATTCCTAGATCATTCACTAAACTTTGGAGTCTATTGCTGTAGGTATTCTTTACTTTCATATCAATATTAAAGTCACCAGCTATATAAAACATATCTTGGTTTTTCATATTTTTAATACACCAACTTTCAAAGAAATCTAAAAATTTCGAATGGTTTTGGTTTGGTGAGTGGTATAATAGAATTTTTCTCTTCTCTGATTCTATATTTCTTTTGTTTATAGGACACTCCTTGCTCCATGCCTGATGGTTATCATGTTCGTTTGAACATCTTCCGCAAGATTTTTTTATTTTTACAGTCCACTGCCTTATGTCTATATCCGTTGCAGTTGAAACATCTCAGAACTGAGAGATGATTGTAGACAGCACATCTGTTCCATCCAATATTTATCTTAGTTTCTTCTAACATTTTAGAGTGTGTTTTTCCATCTACTTCTATGAATACGGTAAAATTATTGTATCCACTACTTTTTTTATTTTCTTTTATAAATTTGACTGATATTTTAGAGTTTTCTTTATCTATGTAATCATTCTGCATCCTTATTCTGTTTTCAATTTCTTCGGCGGTATATTTATCTGTAATTCCTATCACTTTTACCGTTGGATTTTTGGGTTTAGGAATGTCAATGTCATACCTATCGCCAAGCTTATTGATGATTTCTTTTTGGATTTTTATCGTTGACTCTGTGTTCTTCAGTTCAACAATGACTGATCCTTTTTTAAAATTTCGGATTCCGGCCACGCCCACATTAACTGGATCTATGTGACTCTTTAATTCATCCTGCGTTTTCTTGTTCTTTTGATCCTGATTTTTCGGTTTAATGATCACAATTGGTTCATGTTTCTTAATTTTTTTTTCCTCCACCTGCGGCTGAATAATTGATTGATTTTTGGATGCGGTCAATTCACCAACTACAATTCCCATAGTAACAGCCATTTCTCCAATAGTTCCCAATATGTCTGTCGTTTTCGGCGTTACTTTGGCTATTTGAGTTTTTGTGAAATTATTCGTTGGATCATTGAAAATGGTAATTAGTTCCGTTATCATTATCTTTGCTTTGGTCATATATTGTAAAGACTTTTCTTGGAAGTCCATAGTAAATAGGTTAATATCCTTGAAATGGAATAATATCCTTGGATGTTTACTTTTGCGCCTGTTGGTGGGCAAAATCCGCAACACCTTCAGTACTTCTCACAGTGTTTCATATGTAGGTAGGGTATTCAAAATGTCAAAATCACAGTTATTAAACTTTTTTTTTTGTACATACATAAAATTCACTCCAACACTACCGCAACACTGTTCTATCACATAGGGGAGAAGAATCCTCAAGGAACAACACACAACACTTTTTTTTAAGCAGAGAACAGAATATATTTGGTTTTTGATCAATATAATGAAGAGCAAAACAAAACAACTATTGACAGCAAAATGTTATTGGCACTCTATGGTATTTAGATGGTAGGTAAAATCGAAAAGCAATTTCAAATCCATGTTTTAGGATCGGAGATATAAGCATTCAAATCTCGACCCCATTCTTGCAAACTAGTCCATAAAGTAAGATGTTTTTACGAACGTCATTTTTTTGGATTTTTCATGCAATCTCATTCTGGCCATCATTCATATAATAAAATCGAAAATGGTTTTCAAATCCATGCCAAAGGGTCGGAGATATGAACATTCAAATTTAGACCACAACCGTCAAATTAGTCCATAAAATAGGATTTTTTTCACCAATGTCACCTATTGTAGATTTTTAAAAGGAATCTCATTTTGGCCATCATTCTTATTATATAGTCGAAAACCTTTACCGAATCCATGCCATAGGGTGGAAGATATGAGCAATCATATTTAATGCTAACCGTTTTTCAAGGAATCTCATTCCGGCCATCATTATTATTATACAATCGAAAACCGTTGACAAATCAGTGCCATAGGGTCGGAGCATTAAAATTTCAACCATAACTGTGAAATAAGTCCATAAAATAGAATTTTTTTCACAAGTGTGTAAGAAGGGGAAGAAGGACGCGTTGGGTGCTAGTGTTATAGCACAGAGACAGGTTAACTCACCTCGAGGCCAGACGCGAGGGTTGATCTCAGGGTTCCACCAGGTTAGCTGAGTTGGTAAGGTTTCGTTTTAATGTAAGATCGGAGATATGAGCATTCAAATCTCGGCTCCAACCTTTAAATTATTTCATGAAATAGGATGTTGATTTTTAAAAGGAATCTCATTCTAGCCATCATTATTGTAAAATCGTATTATAGAACTGTTTAGGAATCCATCCCATAAGGTCGGAGATATGAGCATTTAAATTTCAACCACAGCCTTGAAATTAGTTCTTAAAATATTTTTTGTCCAAGGATTTTTTTTACCAATGTCGCGTTTTGTTGATTTTTTAAATCGAAAACGATTTTCGAATCCATGCCATAGGGTCGGAGATTTGAGCATTCAAATTTCAACCCCAACCGTGAAATTAATTCATAAAATAGGATATTTTTCGCCTCTGGATTTATCGTTTCTTCTATGGTAGACAAATATTATAACTTGCATGAAGATGGATTAGGCATATTCGCTATGAAAAATTTGTAACTGAAGCGAATACTCCTGTGTGATATCTGAAGCACCGGAAACTCTAGAGTGGTGTATATTTCTGAGTGAACGCAAATCAGTCATTCCCATCATGAGCTATCGGCTTTCGACATTTTAATTTTACTAAAACAAATCTGATAAAGGATGTGGTAGTAGTAATATTACGTATTTTTAATGTTCATTGAATAAGGAATATGTGGAAATTCGGGCGAAACCGTTGTAACAAAGCGCTCTCAGTGATAGAATCATAAGTTAATAAGTATACCCAAGTTTTTGTGGCCTTAATTTTTTATTCTTCTTCCGGAGCAGTTTGTCTCCAGAATAATTTAACAATTTTATCATTGCGGCCTGTAAAACTGTAAATTACAATATAACATGTAGAAAATAGAGGTAAAAGAAAAATTATGCTTGAAGTATTCCTTGATAATAATAATCAAATAAATTAATTACAGTGAGAAATAAGATAGGCGTGGCTAATAAAATAGTACATACGATCAATTACTATTTAGCAAAGGAATATGAGTAGGTGGGATGATATTTTTCATATAAAGTAATTACCATATAAAGATACAATTATATTTGTACAAAAGATTGGTATTCACTTTGTGGCGTCATTATTAATAAATTAATTAAAAATTACTTTGTATTGACCACTTTATTAATATACGCAGATATCGACATATTTCGAAAGCGATGATTTCTTCATCAGGAATATAAAATATAATATATATGTATACTATAAATATTTTTTTAAAGATTGCTATCGTTAAATTTATATTCATATTAATATTAATAATATTTTTTTTTTCTTTAATTTCTAATATAAATTTGTTATTCAATGTTTTAAAATATTTTTTTATTAACATTTCTGATTAATTACTTACCTACTTCAATCAATTTTTGTTTATGTTTATAATTTGTCTATTCTTACATTATTGTGTTCTATTTTTATCATTTGTCTGTACTTGTCATTATTATTTTTATTATTCTAAAAATTCCTAATGAAGATTGCATCGCTTTCGAAACATGTAGACTATGTCTACATATATCAATAAAGTGGTGAATACAAAGTATTTCTGTTAAATTCATTTAAGATATAATTTAATGAAAATACAGTTTGTTTTAATCTACTTTAGTTTTTAGGACTTTAAATAATATTAGTAAGTGTTTTCAAACAAAACCTCTTTTCATTTAATTCATCATGTCAATCCACAATGTGTTTGTTTATCGTGAAAAACAAACAAACAAACAAACAAAAACAAACATATAATAGGCATCCTTTACATAATATTTCTGCTTTTAACTAAATAATACACTTATTTGATACAGAGTACACAGCAAAAAAAAAACGAGATGAAATTCATTTTGAGGAGTTTTTTCGTTTGTTTTCATGACCCAGAACAATAACTAATTCTTACCTACTTGTCACCAGTAGTATGAACGGACAGATCTGTAATCTCGAATCATATGTTGCACAATGGCGTAAGGGTTAAGGTGCAGGCATTTGAGTCGAGGTTGCGAGTTGGAACCCTGTCATGGAAAAATATATTGATATTGATTTTTTTCAGTAAGTACGAGAATATGACCGCTTCCATTCATGTTCAAAAGTCGGCTATTCAGTTCGATGGATCTAATGAATTTGATTACAACTGTTGCAAAAAGTATTGATATTAAAATAACCATACTTTTTTACAATCGAAATCAAAATCATTAATACTTTTGACAAACCATTAAGGCAAATAGGGGAGGTCTTCTTTCAACAGCGGGTAGAGAATTACAAGTAAAATAAATAAAATTAGGAATGCTTTTTTTAAATTAAAAACCTTCAATTTTGTTTACCTATAGTCTGTTGACCCGTCTCCGAAGATCCTTCGTTATTAATTTATTAAAATGATCGGATCGTTGACCTACTAAATAAACGCAAACATTCTGGTCACGAGAACACCTGTTTAATTCTTTTCGGATGCATAAGAATGACAGAGACCCAATAAAGGTATACCGCTGATCCGTTGCGACCTTTCTCTCACTCTCATAAACGACGCGTGTAACAGAGAGAGAAGGTTAGAACAAAGCTCTCAGTGGCAGGACCGCGTAGTTAGGAAGGTACCTACTTAATACCAAACCATAGTTTTTGTGGCCATGAAATAATGTGTTTGCGTTCCGGATTCAATGGTTCGTCGTCATTGAGAAGTTAACGGTTTTAATGAGCAACTGACTTTAAAAAAATATATCATACTAACTGGACATGTCGTAAGTATTATTACCATTTTTGTAAATTGATACTATATTGTCACATGATTTCTATAGCTATGCGCTCGTAAACGTGCACTTGGAAGCAAATTCGCGAAGTTCGAAATAATAACAGTTTTTGAAGATCCGCTACAAAAATTGTCATTATTTATTAAAAAAATATTGTCGTAATATCGATAGCCTAGAGAACCCACAGGCAAGAGAGTGCAACACGTCGACAAGGATTGGTAATTCTTAACAATGTTGGGTTATATTGCTAGACAATGCAGAATTTTGACAGCAATACATTTCCGGCAAGACATTCCCGTAAAAACTTGCTCATGGTTGGGTTCCTTAACCTTTTACTGCTGACGTGGGAGTCTCACAGACACCACGCATACAATGACCATTGTAATTATACACGTTAAAGTCCTGGCTCTTTCAGTACCTTCCTAGCTATAGATTGCACATTAACTCAGTATCAGTTTGTCCGACAGAGTGATCGTAGAGTCTCTAAGACTCCACGTCAGAGGATTTATTATTCTACCATAGCGATCAAGTCAACGCAAGTGTTTGGCAGATGTCTGGGTCCAAATCATCTAGAATATTCTAGAGAGTGGGAAAGAAACAAAATGGCTAGAGATATGAAACCCCTGACTGTGAAAATCAAGAGTTTGGAGGGAGTATAGAGCGACAATAAAGCCACGTATGATCGCAGACTTTAACAACCCAAAAGGAGGTGTAGATAAAAAAATACTGAAATGATGGTGATTTTTTATATATGATCCCACTAAATGCGTTTGTTTTTTACCTATATTCAATCAATTCCAATCACGTGCAAAGATCGGCATCGGCCAACACAATGGTACTACCACAGTTTAAAAATCGCATCTACAATGATAAAGTCATTGAGATAAGTGATACCCAGTAGCAACCAAACAATCTGTTATTTCGGAGATTGAAAGTAAATATTGTGCAACCTGCCCATTCGACTAAAAAGAAAACGTATACGTATATACGCTTGTTGCCATTACCGAAAACCGATTTGACTTGAATGTTCGAAAACCGTACGTAGTATGTGGGTGCAACGGGCAAAGCGATAGTAATAATAAAACGAAATCAATAAATTAATGATTGTCAAAAATGTTAAATTATTATATAGACTTTTCACTTACAGATATTTTTAGTAATTTATTTTCTTCGATTGATATAGAATGTTTGCCTCATACCTACTTAACGTTAAGTAATATTATTTTGTTCGTATCTCAAGTGCTTTACTAGAACAAGGATAAGTCTAGGTCAGGGATGCACACACCGTGGCCCGCGGGCCGTATGCCGCCTCCTTTGTGAGTGAAGTCGCGGGTTCAAATAAAGGCGTGCGCAATTTAATTTTGCTCAATCATTTGAGTTATTTAACAATTTATTAATTAAAAATAATATTAGTATATTTGCGTCAGGTTCCAAAGTGGTGGATACTTTCAGTATCGCCCTGGTGAAATCCATCATTCAGAATCGAAACGTTGCTTGAAATAGCTTTAGCCATGTTTGGTGTCCACATGTGAATAGCCATGTACTTTCCCACCGTTTTATTCCCCATCTCCTTCTCCTCCCCACTACCTTCAGCCTCCATTTGGGCATCCCATAATCTCACTGGCCTCAAACGGTTGGCAGCAGCAGAGACTGTCGTGTGGTACTCACATAAAAAAAATAAAAATTACGACCTGCGGCCCGCCGGTAATCTGATAATTCTTACTGGATAATGCTTTGAAATGTCCAAATGTATTCGGGTCAACTTATATAAGCGAACGAACCAAACATTTTCGATTATGAATATAAAACCCAAAACGAAGAAAGGTATTTTACGTTGGTGCACTAAAAAAGTATCAATAAATATAGCGACAATAATATCAAAATAATCAAATTGTACGTTGAATTAATAAAAAATAGGACAAAATAGAAAGGAACCCATGCTTAGATTTCAGCACATTCGACCGAATGGAAATCTATATAGACGAAAGTGTGGTGACGAAGAATAAAAATACCGAAGTGTTATAAATGTAACCTATTTTTAATAACATAGTAAATGCATTATAATGAATGCAGAACTAATTATGTCCCCGTGGCATTATAATATTAATAGTCATTTTGAAGGTATCGGCGTGATTGTATGTTGTCTGCAATGATTGCACGTATTATACGTAACCTGCCATGAAACGAGTTATTGCACTTGCTTGCTTTGTGACCAATGACCAGGTGCATCATGAGAGAAGCAGAGCTGAGGATACAACCACCTTAAAAATAATTTCTAATCTATTAATATTTATGGTACACTTTAGATTTTAGGGGAATTTGAATAGCAATTACTGAGTTCACCGTCAAGGCAGATGTGTGGTATTTACTTGATATCCCCAATAGTAACACACATGCAACTGCAAAGCTCTTTGAAACGTCAAATGGAGTAATTTGGGAGGCGGCAACCATTAAATGGATAACCAACACGTAAGCCATAGGTCGCCTCAATTGGTTCGCTACGTTTGATGACTTAGTAGGAGTGCTCGGGTTCAGGTTTATGTAGGTCTTAACGGCGGATGCGTTTGCCCATCAACTGCGTGGTGGGCCGGATCGGGAAAGACCGCTTGAGAGAGACTATTGGAGCTTTCCAACCGGACTTTCCCGACCAATTATCGCTTTGCACCGCAGTGGGAGGGACCATTACTGCTGGACACACTGACTCCCAAGATTCCTACCTACTCCTCATACCCTTTTCCTTCTCAGACCTTCCTCTCCTCCCTTTATTTAAACAAAACCCTCCACACAGCATCCCTAAGTTAATTATTTTCCTCATCAAAATCATCCAAAAAAAAAAATTAAGAAACTCATTCAAACTGTGAACGTTACATGTGTACAAAATTTTCCGATTTTTCTGGATTAAGTTCACCTCAACAGATGACTAGTTATAAAAAGTGTGAACACGGTAAACTGTCAAATGTCATTATTAGTTCACGATCTGTTGATCGAATGTATTCAAATATTTAATGACAAAGATTTTTTTTCGTTATTCAAAACATGTTTTTCGTATGTTTAAAATGAAACTGAGGAAATCCTAACTTATATTACTTATTATAAGGTACATTTTGTCATATTTTTTCACGAAAGAGAAACGTCAAATGTCAAATGTACGTCTGTGAAAGTGGGCGGGCACTATTTTATCATCTACGAAAGTGGACGGGCAACTCCATGACAATGCAGGATAAAAATGCTTGGAAATAGGCAAACAGAGCTAATGCTCAAATAAACCCTTTACTGATAGTGCCTCAGATTGATCATTCGAAAAGTCGGAAAGAACGGCCATTAACTACATAACCTAAGTGTAATGAAACTATAACCACAAATCGTCACTATCATTATGACAATGTTAGAAAATCGGGAAATAACCATTTAATTGTTTTTTTTTCTCCTCTCAATACTAAATCTCTTATGATATAAGACATGAGCACTTTAGTAATCCACACTAGTTGAATGTCCCAGTTCGTGAATCCTTAACCGATTGTTCCTAGTTCAAACTCGAATCAATTGATATTAATATACTCGTACATTGCTTTAGACTTCCTCGCAGGCATCCATGAAAGGGCTCACACGACCTTGTATTTAGTATACACTGCTTTTCTATTAATAAACTACAGTTTTTTACCTTTATACAGTAACTGCACAAAGGTACACGATTTAATGGAACTTAATGAGGATGTTTTCAGTTAAGCGTGATAATAAAGTTTAATATGATCGCGAATTTTAATGCGTGATAATTCCGTAATGTCAGTAATATTTTTATCAATCTAATATATTTATTCATGTTGTTATAAGTAGGTACAGATATAAAATCATAATAGTATTGTTATTTGTACTTTTCCAAGGGCGATTTTGATTTGGGAGATTGCCAATACAATTCACGCCGCAACGTAAAAATAAATTGCACGGTTTTAAAATAAAAAAAAATTCTGGAATAAATTAAAAACTAAGCTTATGACATCGTAAAAGAGAAAGATATGAAAATAAATAAAAAAAAAACTTATAACGTTTAAATATCAGAAAAAACTAACTAACGAGTTGGTTAGAAGATAGTATCATTCATCCTTATAATCAGTTGAACCCGAGTTCGAGTCTCGCTCAAAAGCCATTTTTTCTGTATCTTTTTTAGTTCGTGTTCTTTGAATGTTATTAAAATCTTTTCAATGCATGTTAATACTACAGTGAAGCATACAGCATAAGATGCCAGTATTTTAAGAATGAGAAAAGGATATAAATTTTCAAGAAATTTAAGTTAGATACAAAATGACAGTGATTGAGGTTAAGGTTGTACAGCTGGTTAGTACGCTCCTCCTGGAAAGAATAGAGGTCCGATTTCCGAGAAACCCCTTTCTTTGTCTTATTTCTAATGTGTTTATGTTTAAAAAGGTAATGATACTTACTGAATTTTTTATACATTAGTGATATTTTACGTTTCCTGAAAGCTTTTTTTTATATAGTTAACCCCTAGGGTTTCTGAAATTTGTCAGTTATAAATGACCTGTCAAATTAATAATTTCATCGCGAAATATTTTTGCGTGTATTCAACCTCAAATAAATTTGTTATTTTTAAACGTGCCCTAAAATTAAATACCGTTTTTGAAAGCAGATATTTATTTTTTAAATTGATAAATTGCCATTAAAATATTGAAATTTTGGTAAAAAAATGTTATTATTTTTCGCTTTGCATTAATTTTTTTTAATGTAAATACTAATTACATCACTTTTTATGAAACTAAAAACATACATGTAATTACAGAAACGTATTATAAAGGTAATAGTCATTTCAGTATTTTTGCGTTTCATATTAAAAAATAATTTAAAATAAATCGACAAATTCAATCACTCTTTCACAATGCACTTTTTCATGTAGGCAGAAACAATTTTTGAAATCGGTTACTACTGTTTTTCTCGATTTAACTAAGAACTGAAAGAACGTTCACTATGGTTTTATTTAAATCAAAACACCGCATTTGTGAGACAATTTAACAAACAACCGACATAATTTCGGATTTCTTAAAATAAACCTAACTAACCTCTATTGCGTTTGACATTTCCCATACAATTTACGCCTTGATAAATGACGCATCAGATGAAAACTTTTTTTTATAAATCATTTATTTAGTACAGAATCGTTACATGTTTTTAGTGAATATTATATAAAAATATGTGATTTTATGAATTATGACTATAGAATGTTTCAATTGCACAAATATAAGGTAGAAAACGTCATTCGAAATGTACAATACCGTTCCAAAGTCGAAATGATTTAATGAGTCATTAAAGTTTCACGACAATAAATTACGCAAATGAATAAAAAATATTCCAAATAAGTATTTTTTTTTAAACATAGTTAACTAGACATTTTGAGTAAATTGAAGCACAAATTTCAATAGATGTCAGTCATCTCGTACCCCGCACGTAAAGACAAGCGATTGCGATCGGCTGCTTTTGTGTATCTATTATAATTATTTGGAAGAGTTTGTGAATAATTTTTAATTGCAAAGAGAGAGCGTTATTTTTTTTCTTTTTAATTCATCTTAAATCATCTATTTAAGCGTAAAACAAAATGGTACAAAACGACTTTTATGAGCCCGTCGCAGTAGGTGGCGTAAACGCCACTATGAGACTCGATTGGTTTTGATTTTTGGTGGCTTTTACGCCACTCGAATACCCTGTAAATTTCTCATGCTAAATAGGCTCTTAATACCGGTTATCGCGTCACCTAGAAATGTAGCAAATCAGCGTCAACCTACAGTGTTATTTATCCCATTGCTATATACGCTCTATGAAAGGTTAATATCTACTGGTATTTATTTATTAAGACATACGCACTACAAATGTTAAGGTGGGTATATTTAATTTACATAGTTAGAGTAGGAATTACGTACTTATTTTTATTAGTGGGTGAAGTATATTTTTATACAATTTTATGTCACGCCATTAAAAAAAAATATATATATATATTTTGCATGTTGGTAAAGAGTCGCAGAAAATGGCTAACTGTTATAACTTTTCGTAGTAGGTATATGTTGTGATCGCGAGAGTAGTTGGTGAGTTATTTGCTGTATTTGTATTGTTGGCTTCTACATGAAGAAGAAGTGTGTCTGGTACGCCTCGTTCGAATATTTAAACCAATGACGGATAGCAGTTCAGGACTATCTGTTTTGTTTACCAGGTTGTGTAGAAACCATAGATCTGACAACGTACGTCTTTCTTGTAAAGTTAACATATTATTTTTAGTTTTTGTGACGTAAATAATTTAAAATATTTTTGTACACTTTTTAATAAATCTGTATATATACGTTATATTGAGGGTTCTATAATGTGGAAAAATACTCTAGTGGACGTTTGACTAATAAGAAAAACAACATTTCTACAGCCTTGTAGGCACTTTTGCAAACTTTGCTTATTTTTTAGAGAAAACCCGTGATCTTGTAGTATTTTGATAAATACTTTTTCTAAGTAAACACCTAGATATTTATAGGTGGAAGTAGATGGTAAAAGTTTGTAGTTCAGGTTGTAAAAATTAAATTAAATAAATTTGAAAAAATCAGTGAACGTAATCGAGTGATACTTAGATATGTGTAATGATAATAAGTTTGATTAACCATATGCGCACAATCGATCAAGATCGCTTTATAATTCCATAAAGAAAAGGAAGGAATAAGTTTTTAAAAAAATCATGTCATCTGCGTATAATAAAGTTACTATTTGGAAAGCATATAATTGTCATTTACATAAATATTAAATAAGAGTGGTCGACTTTACTTGAGACTTTACTTAAAATCGGTAATTTTGGTATAGGCCAATAGTTCGATACGTCGTTCTTACAAACCATTTTTAAAGGCTAGAGTAATCAAGGCTGTTTTCCGTTTGTTGGGAAAAATTTCTTCGAATGGAGATTGTTTTAAAATAGCAAACACACGGGATGTCAATTGTTTTTTATTTTCTTTTGTTTTATATACGTGGATTTTGATCTTTCCTTGGTCCCTTCTTAATATCGATGGACTTAAGGTATTTAAATGTGATATATTCGTTGATCTCGATTGTGTTAATTACGTTATTTGAATTAAACAGCCACCGTCAATGCTTATATAAGCGAGTTGAATATTCAAAAATAGAGTATCAAAATTTGGCTATCCCTTTACTGTCATTAGAAGTTGTTTTTGTTTTTATCGTAAAGCATATTTTGATCAGGGATGGTAGAAGATTTTTGTAATATTGTGCTCTATCCGGATTCTATTGTAGAAATGTGGGTTTTGTAAGCCACTGAATCTTTTTGCCTTTTGTGAAGCAAATAAAATGAGAGGAAATGGAGAGGGTTCTTATGATGTCACCATATCCTGAGAAACAATATATATTTTTTTATTATTTAAAAAAAAATGGATGAAAAAATATAGTATTCATAGAAAGACATATGGTTTGATATAGTTAATGTGATTAGTTGAGGTTTATAAACTGTGACTTGCATTAAACGCAAATCTGTAGTCCATAAAAAAGCTGATGATCGTGCTCGTTTTTGAAGGATTTCACAGATCCCAGTATAGATTTTTTTTTTTACATGAGATGGTTGTTAAAAAAAATTATTATTTTAGTAGAAATAGATTTATTATCTACATAGATATTCCAGTGGCAATTTTCACTATTTGATCACTTTTCCAGAATTAAAAGAATTCAAATAATCCTAAGTTAATCCTTGGAACGAAATACGATTATTTACTGGAAGGTTGACGACACTGCAGTGCTTCAATAAGTTCTTCAGCGAATTGTTGCTGACTGCACAATCATTGATTAATAATAGAATTGATATTTGTGTTAATGATTTTGTAAAAAAAAAATGTAATTTTTGTAATAATAAATTTAAAATGTCTTTTTATTTTCCATTTATTTTATTTTCACTTATTTTAGTGTGGGGATTTCATGAAACTTCAACTTTATAAAAAAAATGTATGGACTGTGTTATGAAGCAAGTCCCTAACAACTAAGGTTGACAAACCGCAGACCCGGAATTAACCATAAATAAACATTAGTTGTCTATGATAAGATTTTGGTAAGGGGAGGGGGTAAAGCGACGGCAAGGGGTGTTGGAAAGACAGAAGGGACATTCATTATAGTCTGAGGAGCCTTCCTGTCACCAGCTTCTGCGACCAACAACGGGTTCCATTCCAATTTACTTACTTATTTATTTCCCTTTTGCTTTTTGATAAAACTGAAATCATTTAAAATCACTCAAATTCATTCTATCCTTTAATAATCTGAAGGCGTCTACAGAAAGGTTAAAGCTTTTCCTAGAGCCTTTAAATGCAGCTATAAAAATATAAACCTGACTGCCAGGTATTTTTATATAGCAAAAAAGAGTTGTTTTTATTTTGAATTCCCTATTCCTGTTTCTATTTATATGTATTTGTTTTTATTAATGATAACTAAGCGGTAATTTCGAAAATCGTCCATCAACGAACTGACAACACGATTAAAAGAGGGATGAATCATTTTTTTCGTATACATCCATCTACCCTGAGTTGAGCTAGTCGAGGATATTTTATATAGTAGATCTATTGATGAACTTTACTAAGATTGCAAATTCAAATGTGCTTACGAAACGGATAGAGAGATTCTGTTTTGTGACAACTGCTGAAAACAAGGTGCAGTCCGGGCTACGTATTGTATAGTTGAGCAGTGACAGTAATTGCTAATACTACATACATAAAATAAAATATGTAAATTAACAACTTATTGACATATAAACGTTTTTACTATTATTAAGAAGTATAAAAAAACCTTTTCATTAATTTTTTATGCTTGCACGACTAATGTTTGGCTTTTTTTATATTTTTAAATAATCCTACTATATTTGCAAGGCAATTTGCCTTGGAAGAAAATCGTTCGCGCATATAAGCAGACAAGATATTTTAGTTTTTACTAATAGACCGTCAAATTATTTTGAGATTTTTGTTTTTCAAAATTGATTTAAAAGTTATTTATCAAAGACTTATTATAATCCCATCACATTAATAAAGAGATGAACAAAAATAATGAAGAAATGATATTTTAACGAATTGGTAAATTGCAATTTTTAGAATTTAGGTACGTACATCATCATTTTACAAATGTATTAAATTTGGCTGTTTTTGTATGAGGAAATTTCAGTGTACATTTTTTCAAAAACGTCAAGTGCTATAAATATCTATTAAATAAATCAAACGCTTCGTTTCGAATCATTCATTTATTTTTAAATCACAAGAATCGACATAAAAACAGTATTTTGGCTGTGCTGAAAAGTTGCTAATTATAAAAATGTCAATTTTGCTTGTGTCGTGGGTGACAAAATTCATTCACAAATGCAACATTTTGCTCTTCCCACAACCCTCAAAGAACGAAAAATTCATTCGCTTTCTGTATTATCATCATCGTCATAACATTTTTAGATTCACCTTCTAACTTCTGGAGGAATGGTTAAAAAATGCTGGCCACATCAAGGCCTGAACATGATCATGAAGTGGTAGTATCCGGCCAATTGAAGTCCTAGCCCCCCTCTGGTTAAAAAATAATTATTACCAAGTAGAAATCGGTAATGTCTTTCAATTATTTGGTACAGGAAGATTACACAAATTTAATATTTAAATTTATTATCAAGTAGTCAAGAAGGTTGCAATAATAATTTAATTCTTTAACATAGCTATAATTCCACGAGGCATATACCTCGTAATAACTAATAATGTTTAGAAGCTATTGTCATCTGTAAGCAACTCTAATGCCTCCCTTCTTTCGCTAATAGCGACAACGCTGCATGAATTTAGATGAGCGATGAATTCTCATGAATTGATCCGACCTCTGCGAAGGTGTCTCGGGTCGTTATACACCGCATGCTATATACCTAGTTAGGTATCTCCTACACGAAAAGTTCTGATTTACATTTTATTGTTCCTGTTTGAAAACAGACCTATCGGATAATCGATTTCCTACATCCTTTACAACTTTATCACAGAATTAATTAAAAGAACGTTTTATTTTAATAATTTCTTCAAAAGATTGGTATTCACTTTGTGGATTCATTATTAATAAATGATTTAAAAATTACTTTTTATTCACCGCTTTATTAATATACACAGATATCAACATGTTTCGAAAGCGATGCTTTCATTATCAGGAATATATAGAATACTAAAAAATATTAATGACAAATTATAAAACAAGAAATAACAACAATCACACATATTAAAAACACTAGATCTCAGAGTCAAAAACACATCCAACAAGGAACCACAAACACAACATTTGGACAAAAAAACTTCTTTTATTATGGTACTAAACTCTACAACAAAATCACAACAACAATACTTAATTTAAAAATTAAATAAAACCCTGGATACGTTACATAGGGAGATCTGAAATAGAAAATACATTAACATCATATACAGGCTAACACCGAAACTACTCAACTGCACTTAAAACACTTCACCTTACAATTATTTGCTCTATTCATCAATCACACCAATTTAATTTAATGTAATTTCATATTTTGTAAATTAAATCCCCATCACGGGAAATCCCAGTGAGGACATCATTATTTATTTAATCTTTAGTTCCGCAATATCAAAAAATACATTATTAACTTTGATTTATTTTATATTTAAAAAAATATTGAATGGGGTTTGAAAATTAAACACAAAAACAATTAATAAAAAAAATATCCGTGACGCGTGATGGGGATCAAAAATTTTTTTTTTTGTTGAATGAAAGGATATCACCCATTGTTTTACCCTTCTTCTTCCACTGAAAGAAACTCCTGTCATAGGTTAGCTATTGTTAGGTTAATTTACATTCCGCAGGTTGCAGAATGTATTTCACCAAACTACCACTTATCAGCTAAAATATATTTGCAAATTCATGAATCAAGATCTCGGTATTGTGAAAACACCTGTTTTTTTTTTCATTGTATCAGTTACAAAAATTCACGAAGGACATTATCATATCAGAATTTTTTTTTTAAATTATTAGTTTCATCGTTTTTGCGATAATTAACCATTATGATCTTTACAATTTATCCATTTACACAAATTATTCCTGAAAAAGACACAAACCGACCGAATAACTAATGACTCTACCTACTTTTAGATACCAGAAATATCCACATCTTGTAAGAAAATAATTTTCAGATCTTAAAACATACTTTTGTTCTAACTTATAACTAAAAGCTAATTAGTAGCAATAAATTAATAATAAAAAAATATTTTGTTATCACTTTATAAATTATACATAAATATCTCCATGTTTCGAAAGCGATGACTTCATCATCAGTAATATATGAATACAATAATAATACATAGTAATCATATGTTCCTGATGATGTAAGCATCACTTTCGAAACATGTAAATATTTGTATATATTTATAAAGAGGTGAAAACCAAGTACATTTTTAATTAATTTATTAATAATTAAATCGCAAAGTGAGTACCAATCGTTTGGAGAAATTATAATTAGTAACAGTTCGTTCGTGAGTTATTAACTAAAAGCTTGTTGAATAAACTTCTTAATAATTTTTTTCTTTAAAAACTAATTAATACGAATAATTAATTATTATCTATATTTCCAAGTAGTGTAGTACGCCTATAGATATAAATATTTTCATAACTGTGTTATTGCAATAAATTAATTGAGAATAATGTTAATACAATTTATTAACCACAAAATAATAAATTTCACCACACTACAACCTACGTCAGAACAGGTCTAACCTAGAGAGGTGGGTAATGTAAACTATACAATAATATAATTATGTAACATATATTATACTTATAATTATACTTAAACCTGCCGTGATGTATGAAACCGTATAACGTTCTTTCAATAAACGTTGATTTATCGATACTGAAACTGTAAGCTGAAACAATCACGGGGTACTATACTCTTTAGATTAACACAATATAAAACATTTTCTGTTTATTTTCGTTTTGAATAATATATATGCGCCGTCATGTGCCACTCGCTGAATGCGGTACTTTTAGTATAACTTCCTTCAATCATTGTTTCGATATACTTCCGCAAACACAAATCTTCCTCACGTGAGCAATACATAGGTGTATTATTCATTGAAATAATCACAAACTTTACAGACTTGAATATTTTTTTAAAAATATATTTTTTAAAGAAAGAAAAATATTCCCTGGTTACGAATAACCTGACAATATTTGAAAATCTCCTACTACCATCACAGTAAGCGGAAGATGTTGCTTGTGTCGTAATAGAGAACTTAGCAAGCCGAGGAATTGAACTCCCGACGCCTGGGTGAGACACAAACGCGATGCCAACTCAGCCACTGACCGGTCACATATAGTAATATAGTACGACATAACCGCCAATATGATTTGCGATACAAAAATGGTATGAATGTTTTATGGCAATGAGGTTACATTAACCTCCCTGGTATATGGAATGGTCATTGAAGCGATAAACCGATAGAAATAGTATGTCATCTTACTTTGTGTTATTGCTAGAATATTGTTAAACATTTAAAATCTAAGATCAATATAAACAGCCCATCTGGGACGTAGATTAAATTGGATACATCAGTTTTTTTCAATTGGGTGTAGATGACACTTCTAACACTATTCATTTTTCTATGGAAATAGTCAACAGATCAGATAAAAATGATGACAACATGATTGTTATCCACATGTTGGTCACATCACTCTTCTCAATGAAAATGTGGCGTTATTATCCTCAACTAAAAAGAACAATGATGCTCGTAACTACGTCGATTTAGCTTATTAATTTCCCTCTCTCTACATTATGTCTCTTTTTACATTACTGACTGAAAAAAACTTATTTTTATAACCTTTATATTTTTATATATTAAGTGTACCTAACAAAAAATGAAATAAGAACAAACAATAAAAATGAAAAACGATAATGATACGATGCGTCTAACTTAATTACTTTTTCCATGCCATTGTTTATCTAATGTTTATGTAATACAGGTATAATTTTTTTTCAATTTTTCTTTTCTTTGCTGTATTTTTTTATTTGAATTTATATTTACATTGCTGCATTACTAAGTAAAATGTGCATACTAAAATGATTAAAAAAACAGTTTAACATGTAAAGCCTAATTTGGACGTAAATAAATAAATAAATCGTGCCCCCGCAAAATAAATCGGCAAACTCACGATGAAAGGAAGGATGAAAGTAGACTGAATGAGATCTCTGGAGCGAATGTGTGGTAAAACAATGTATGATCGTGTGAAAAAGTTTACATTCTTAAAGAATGCAAGGCTGATGTTAGCGTAATGAGTAAGATTAAGAAAGAGACGTTTAGATGGTTTGGGCATGTTGAGCCAATGAACGAAGAAAGGAGTGTAAGGAGAATATATGATGCGAATGTGAATGGAAGAAGAAGCCGGGGACGTGCGAGGAAGACATGATACGATCAAGTGAATCAAATACCTGAATCGGGCCATGTCAGAAGTCGGAATAACAAAAGAGAATGTATGAGGCAATGTATGAATGTGAATAAAGCAAGAAGTGTATGCCAAGATCGGGTTATTTGGCAGTCCGTCCTCAGGAAACGGTGTGATGGTTAGTTAGTTAGTTAGATCTATTATTTTACATAAGGCCATTTTTGTAAAACATCAATTAATGGGTGCTTATTCAGAGCCTTTAAAAAAATGTCACAAAACTCAGACTAGTAGGAGGTCCACGTACATAAACGTACGCATGTGAAAAGATAAGTAAAAGTCTTTTCGTAAATTTATTCTTGGGAACGAACCGGAATCTAAAATTCAATTTTATACACCATTAAACTACTGAGGTCGCATGTTTAATATCGATAAGTAAGTATTGAATTTCGCAGAAGTAAGTATTTCGCGATTAATCTTATGTAGTAAGTTCTACTTGCTAAACATAATTACTTTTTTTTTAAATGTAAATACCACACATGTGTCCCAACTGCTCCCTGCTAACCAGAGCTACTGAGACTATAGCATCTCCAATTGGGGTATGTTTTGAGGGTGCAGAGTTTGAGGGTGGTAAAAAGATAGGAAGAGGAAAGTGGGCATTGTTATTCTTAAGATATTTCAATTTTTAGAGCGCTAAAATAACTCAAATAAGGTAGTAGCTCTAATATAAACGTATCATATCAAAATTGGCGATAAAATTATAAAACGTTTCAGTTATTAGTAATAAATATTTCTATTTATTACAAAAAATTATTATAATTTTTAGTATTCTACATACTCCTGATGAAGAAAGCATCTGTGTATATTAATAAAGTGGTGAATACTAAGTAAAATGTTTAATTCGTTTATTAATAAATATTTCATTCCTTTTTTTCTATTTTATTATGCATTTCTGCAACTAACTAAATAACTAACCATCACGCATAGGTAGGAAGAGGATGGACCTTTATACAACTCTGTCTCGGCACACATTCCTTGCTTCATTCACATTCGTAGATTGTTTATAAATACCTTTCTTTTATTTTGACTCTTGAAATGGCGCGACTCATGTATTCGATTCACTTGAACTTCCCATGTCTTCCTCGGACGTCCTCGACTTCTCCTACCATTGACTGCCGCGTTATTTATTCTCGCTAGACTCATTTGTTCGTTTATGTACAAACTGTTTGACCATCCCTTTCTTAATCTTAACCGTTGCGCTTACATCAGCCTTGCTTTCTTTCCGGATGTCTTCTTTTTTTACAAGGTCATACATACATACACCTCAGAGATCACATTTCTACAGCATTCAGTTTACCTTCGTCCTTCTTCTGCCAGTTCCATGCCTATCTGCCATACATCAGGGATTTTGACAGCACTTCATTGTTGACTACTAGGTTCGCTTTTTTGGACATTTTTTTCTGTAGTATTATGCATATTCAATAATTGCTCCTTTAGAAAACATGTTCTGTATTTTATTGGGAATTCCCATTCCATCTACGTAGATTGATGACCAATATTTCGTATAACACGAAATAATCTGCTTACAAAATGCAACAGGCATTGTTCATCGTGTCCTTGGACACTGTTTCTACTTGAAGCATTTTTAAAACATTAGATAATGAAAATAAACGGACAGAATTTATTGCAAAGCTTTTTTGGCGAAAACCATAAAACGACGCGACGTCATAACCTTTCCGTTGCCAAGAAGGGTAGTCAATTTTTAAAAAATTACTATAGTCCAAGTATTATATTAAATAGATAACTTATGGTTGTGATATATTTTTTTTAATTCTTACATAAAATACTAACACCTAATCTATCATAAAAAAAAACCTTAACAATTTTTTTTATGCGTAGCCACAAAAACCTGCTGGAGCCAAACATACAGCTTCACGTTTCCGCCATTCAATAGGTACGGTGGTGGGTCATGCACGCCAATTCACAATATTACCAAAGCATGAGGGGGTAAAATAATCGGCCGCCGGACCGCTAGCAAGTAGCAAATGTTCTTACGACCGTTAGTTAAGTCATGAGATCCCCAGCCTCCGGCCGAAGGCCACGTTGGTTGAATGAATGTAGAGTTTTATTTTTATAAAATTAACTACATTATATTATGTTTTCATGAAAACACATCGAACGTGTAATCTGTAAGGAGAATTTGTTGAAAAAAATTATGAATAAATGTAAAAATTGGTATAACAATGATAAAATGTGTGGGGTGACTGAGTCACCCCTCATGGCAACGCAATTAATTTTTCCAAAAAAAAGAAAATTACATACTTAACTTGAATGATTACCAAAATGAATTTGTTAATGGATTACAATCTTATATATTTTAATTATTTAATTTTATATTAAAACAATATCTTTTTAAATATACATAGACTTTTTCCTTTTTTAATTTCATCTGGAAGGCAATTACAGAAATTGTCCCCCTTTTGTAGCTAATGGATTGCTTTCCATATTATGTATTCTTGGTATTTAAATGTATATTATCATATTTTCGTATAAAGTGTCTGCGTACTTGAAGTTTTAATGAATTCTGTGTTTTTGTGCGTGAGTTTATTATTTATTTTATATGTTAAAAGACATATGATACTTATAATAAAAAGAGCTAATTTCGATATCGCAGGTTTGTGAAGGTTCACCTCAAGTGCGCTTTACACTAACTAACCTAACCTAATATAATTATAAAATAACAGATATACTATTAAAACAGTATATCTGTTATAGTATATGTGTATAGGCATATTAACTATGACCTAAAATATTCATGAGCAGCAGACTCACTTACATGCACAACTTAGAATACTTGTAACAAGGTAAAGAGGATGAGTCCCCACGTTATGTCTCCAGGGATAAGAACCACCCACCGGGGCGACAGTGTAACAAGGTGAAGAAATGACTAAATGGCCGCAGCCTTATGTCAGGGAAAGGTAACTAACTACTCGAATGATGAGATGTGTGCTTTCTAGTAGGGGTTTATTTACAGGACAACATTTACAAGTAATCACATACGTGGTTTAGAATCAAGGGGCTGATCCTATTGTAATCTGTTTCTTAATAATCTCTCTCTGAGGAATCTCCGACCGTCCATGTTATTCAAGGGCACAGGTCACTGGCTTTAATATTTATGTGCAATGCAGAGGTAGCAAGTCGTTTACAAAGTACTGATGCAATAGCGTGCGACCACGTGCCCAAGGCACGCCACAGGCAGCTGATGGCTATGTGTCTAGATTGGTAATAAAATGGCGGGTCATCGCTTAGCGGGCTCACCCGTAATGCGGCCGGAAGCTATGTCCCGTACCTTGTCTCATTGGTCAATAATAATGATGGCCAGCGGAAACTTTCTGTTATTGGTTGGAGCGTCGACGAGCGGCTAGATTTTTTTTTTTTTTTTTACATGAATACCTCACAAAAGTCCCAAACTGCTCCCACCCGTCTGGAGCCAGTGAGACTATGGCGTTCCCAATTGGGGAATGTTGTGAGGCTGAAGGTATTGGGGAGGGGAAGGAGAAGGGGGAGAGGAAGGTGATGAAAAGGGGAAATACCTGGCTATTCAGATCTGGTCACCAAACACGGCTAAAAAGCCATTTCAAGCAACGTTTCAATTCTGAATGGTGGTCTTTCACCAGGGCGATACTGAGAGTATCTTCCACTCTGGAACGTGCGCAAATATACTATATATTATTTTTAAATGAATTAATTGTGAAACAACACAAATTAATTAAATAAAAATTACTTGCGCACGCCGGGATTTGAACCCGCGACCTTCGGATTCGTAGTCGAGAGCCTTACCCCTCGACCATGGAGGCCGTCAGATGTATCTTTATTTAACTAGCGACTAGAAGTATTATTCTTCCAACGACTGGAATCTCTTATTTAATTGTGTTACGTAACATACTATATAACAGTTTTGTACAAATATCAAAAGAATAAGAAAATCTACACAAAATCACCAAACCTAATATAATTGGAAAATAACCTATACATTATACTCGTATGCATGTAAATTAAAACCACAATTTAAAATATTATTATTCTATATAGCAGACTCACTTAAATGAACATTTTAGATATTATAATATAACAATTTAGAAGCTAAGTGTGAAAATAATCAAATATAAAGTAGGTACCAAGACAATATTATATGACATTATATACATGGTTTTTCACTCGATACTAATGGCATAGAATAACAAGTAGGAGAAAACCGCAACTAAATGAGCTATGGATAATGAAAAGAAAAAAAATTATACTCATCTAGTTTTCTTATTGTTAACAGTTTTGTTTATTCGTGTATTTTTTTGGTGGATATTCTAGAAATGAAGTGAAATAGCTTTTTAATTACCTTGTTTTGTATAACCTGAAATACATTTATGCATGTTTTATATTCCCAATACCTCCCCACTTAGCTCTCTAAATCACTTCCACTAGACCAGCAATAAAGAAAACGGGTGCATGCAAATCAATTTAAAAATAAATAAATACCTCGCAGAAATCATTGAAGATAATTATAAAACATTTTGAAAAAACTTCTTAAGAGTTTAAAACAATCAGTTTGTAATGAAAATCTATTCTGCATCAGCATAAGAACTCCCTGTAAGTAGGCCTTAAAAAACAATATTTTATTTTTATTTATTTATTAATCTTAAGTTATCTCGAACGTGTGCTAATAATTTAGAAAAATAAATATATAGCAGACTTAGACATTTAGCAATCTTATTAATAATGATTAATGATAAAAATTATATTATGGCAGACATTTTATTATGCTTTTTTTAAATAAAAAATAATTATACTATGTTATTATGTTAATAAAGAAATTACGCTGTTGGCACTGAATAAAATAAAATATTCTAACATAGCATCAAAACCTAAAAACTTTTTTAATTAAAAAGATCTTTGGTTTAAGCCTATTTATTTAATTTTACTTTGTCGACCGGTTTCGGTTGAACCCAACCGTCTTTGGATCGTCAAATATAAAAACTAAATTCACATACAGAAATACATCATAATCTTATCACTGTCTCATTCCCCCACTTTCATTGTTTCGTAACTCCACACAGAAGGTCCTGATAGAAATAATTTCATCTTTGAAGATAGTGTTGAGAGTCTTTCGAGGATAGGAAGGAGTGAACCTGGGATTTGTAAATTCCTATTTTGTAGAAGGGAGGAAAAACAGATGCTGTCAGATCATTATAACGTCAGCACCGGTACTGTGTGGACGTGTTTATTTGTATAAACAATTGTGATATTGTCACGTCTATTCGAAAAGGTTTTCGTTGTGTGTGAGGTGACCGCTGTGCGGTCACAAAACTTAACCCATTATGGACGTGCTGTCCATAATCGAAAATATCATGATTGAAATATCAAATATATCCACAGTGAAGGATTTAAAGGCCAAAAATAATTTGTTTTTAAACATTAAAATACTGGAGGAAAAATGGACTCAAGAAAAAGAAATACTGAAAAACGAGATAGTTTCACTACAAGCGAAACTAATAGATAAACTCGAAAAAAAAAAGAAAATTCAAATAATATAGAAAAAAGAACATATGCAAGTAGAGTCAAACAGATGCTTGAATCGAAATACTCACTAATTGTCAATGGCGAAAATACTGATATGACATCTGATGAAATAAAAGAGCAAATAGTCAAAAAAATTAACATATCAAACTTGGGTATTGCTGTAAACGGTGTACAAAAAGCCTCACAAAATAAATTGATAATATTTTGCCCTACAAAAGACCACGCGGACAAATTAACAGACGAAATAAATGAAACATTAAAAAAGAACATGGTCGCGGAGGAACTAAAAAAGAAAAATCCAAAAATATTCATAAGAAATCTACAAGCAGATTTATCAGAAGAAGAAATAATTGAGGCTTTAAAAACACAAAATGATGGTTTCAAAGAAATTATGGAAAGTGATCTAAAAGACACCGTTTAATCGAGAAAAATGTTTAAGCCTAAAATACAGAATGGACTCACTAACTACATACTGGAAACCAGCGGAATACTAAGGTCTCACCTCATAGAATTTTTTTTTAATAATATTCTATTTAACAGAGTTCGAATGGAGGATGCCAACCCTCTGACGCAGTGCTATCATTGTCTGAAGTTTGGTCACACAGCGTTAAAATGCTTGAATAAGGATAAAAACGGGAAATGTTTACATTGTGCCATGGATCACGAATGGAAGGAATGCCCAAACAAAAACTCAGAGAAAAAATACAGTAACTGCGTTTACCAAAACAAAATATTCAATTTGACCCTTAATAATAATCATAGAGCTAATAAATCAAACTGTACGTACTTTAAAAAGATGATGTATATCGCACAACGTCGTATAGACTATGACTAGGTACTACTATTATACTATATTGTCACAAACGTCACGATAATATCATGTAAGCATAACATGTATCCGTTACTTAATAAGTACCAAAATTGCAAATCATTACGACAATTTTTTTAAATTTGTATTCTGTATTGTCCCTTTACCGTTGTGTTGGTGCGTGCGTACTGAAATATAAACTGATCCTCGTACATTCATGCATAGAACAGATACAATGCTATAGATACTGGTGCCAATTGTCACACCTACCTCGGTCCGAACAAAACCACCATCTGTCTAGGAACCTATCGGAAATGTTAACTGACTTAATATGATGTATCTATCTAGTCTGCCTTTATAAATTCCAAATATTTGTATATGAAATAATTAACGTTTTTTTTTACATTATAAATATGGGTGATTTAAACGGAGACTTCGATATAACAGAAATAGATTATGAACGGACGCAAAATTTTGAAAACTGGACCGAAAAAAAAACTTGTTTTAACTAACTAACTAACCATCACGCCGTTTTCCCGCAGGGGTAGACAGAAAGGACGGACCGCCAAACAAGTTGATCAACTCGATTGTTTTAGGAAATAAAATAATAACTGCCCTAAATTTAAATATTTGATCCTTATCAAAGTATTGGGATACTCTCCTCCTAATCATTTCAAGTTCTTTGAAAAATATTGACATTATCATGCTGTGTGAAACCTCAATTAATGAAAATAATGCGAATCAATACAAAATATCGGGTTTTAATTCATACCATTATTGCCGAAAAAAAAAGATCGGGTGGGGGAATTATTGTGTATGTGAAAGAACATCTTACTTGTGAACAAATAGATATAATGCCAACTCAATTCGAATGCGTTTACGGGACCATTTCTGTTAACAAACATAAACGTGTGCATTTATTAGGAATCTATAGACCTCCAAATACAAATAAAAAATTATTTCTTGATGAACTGGAAACAATTTTGGAAAATATTGATATTAAAGAATCTATTTTGATTCTTGGTGACACGAACATAAATATTTTAAGTCAACGCGACTCAACAGTAGTGCAATATGAAAATTTAATGGCTCCCTTCGGTTTACCTAGTTAGATGCATATATGATATCACGAGAAGCAGTGTTAACTAACTATAACTGCAACGTGTCTAGATCATATCTATGTAAGAGAAAAAGATAACACTGAAATCAGGTCATGCGTATGTGAAGCAAGGATGGCAGGTCACTACCCAACTGCCGTTTCGATTGATTTCTGTACCTGTAAAATTGACAAATCGCACCTTGAATGCCATACTGTACTATCGGAAAAAAGGTTCATCTGCTGATCACAATCAATGATTGGAAATAAATGCTAAATTTATCTGAATCTAATACCATGATGCATCGAGAAATTAAATCGATTTTTAAAAATATTTATGAAAATAGTAGCGTTACAGAAGTATTGCCAAAAAAATATGGCAATAACCAAAAAAACCTGGATCAACGATTTGCTCATTGAAAATATACAACTAGGAGATGCACTATGGAGAAAATGGAAAAACACGCCAACCAACGAAAAATACCAAAACGAATTCAAGAAATACAGAAATAAACTAAATAAGCAAATATTGTACGCCAAAAAAATGACGATAACAAATGTAATCATTGTTTTAAGGATATTAAAAAAAATTGGAATGAAATAAATAAAGTTTTAGGAAAAATAAATCCAGCTGTGATGCAGTTGTATCTAAATATTTCTTAAAGTCTCAACCGACTAATGTAGTGGCAGAAAATTTTGCTAACTTCTTTGATGAGGTAGTTAATAAGTTATTGCATGAATGTAATGTCCGAGCGTCTGATTGCGTACAGGAATATTTACCACATTCAATGTTCTTACCAAGAGCTTATACCAAGCAAATTGAATGTATTATTGTAGGTATGAAATATAATTGATACGAGCGAAATTCGCGCATAACTAAAATGTAGCATTGTATGACCTATTTTTAAAAATGGAGACCACTCCTCTATAACTAATTACAGGCCAATTTCTATATTACCTGCATTAGAAAAAAATTTTGAAAAGTATGTTTCGATAAATTTAGATAAATATAAATATAAAATGGGTATTAACGATGAACGCCAGTATGGGTTCCAGAAAAAAAAGTGATAAACTACTTGAAAACTTTTCCAATTATATAAATTCCCAGGAAAACTCTCAAAAACACATACTGGTACTTTTTATTGATTACTCAAAAGCCTTTGATACACTCTGCCATAAGGAAATAATAAATGTACTTGATGCCATAGGAATCCGTGGTAAACTCCTTTCTTTTTAAAAAAAACTATTTATCAAATAGAAAAATGAAGGTAACGATTTTAAATGAAATGAGTAAATGTAGATATGTAAAATCAGGTGTACCACAGGGGTTAATTCTAGATCCTACATTGTACATTTTATATGTTACTACTATTTCCAAATTATTTTAAAAGATCTTAGATTCATTTTCGCAGATGACACTGCACTTGTAGTATCAAATGAAAATCCCTTAATAGCTCTTCAAGATTTACAACCAGACTTTAATGAACTTCTCAAATGGGCGCATGATGTAGGACTAATTAGTAATGTTAAGAAAACCAAATGTATGCATATAAGGTCACCGAGTGTGAAAATGTGGAATTTACAAAAACCAATTGCTCATCATTTTGAATGCATACATAAAAAAATTGAAAAAAATTGTGACTGCGACACGATCGATTTTACAAACGATTATGCTTATCTGGGATTATTAGTGGATAATAAATTTAAGTGGGACACGCAAGTGGCCAAAATATGTAACCAGCTCCGATCTATATCGAGTAGCTTCTATAAATTAAAATTTGTCTTGCCACATGGCACACTTAAACTTATATATTTTTCCATGGTAGAATCCATTCTGAGATATGGAATACGAACTTGGGGTTACACAAGCTTTACGTATATTAAGTATGTCCAAAATTTACAAACTGCGATAGTTAAAAAAATTGTCACACCAAAGATATACAGACAAAGAAAAATTTAAAAATATTATACGGTGCTGAGGGCCTACTTCCTGTAAAAGGTCTCCTATGGTACATCACTATTAAAGATAACGCGGGAGAAAGCCAATACAAAAAGCCACTGGTGCATAAACACAGCACTAGATTCACTGAAAGAAGAGGCCTAAAAATTCCAAAAATTTCAAATAAATATGGAGTTCGAACTCTTGAATACATAGTGCCAGTGATTTTCAATAAATTTAATGAAAGCTATAAATTGGAGGAAAGTGAGAGACTTTGCGTGAAATCGATGAAGTTATGGATTTTAAATGAGCAATCTATGTATCTTTAAATTTTTTCTTTGTATCTTTAAATTTTTATCTATGTATACTTAATGGCTAAGTTAATGTACCTATAATGTTAACGTCAAATGTAAGTACCTATTTTATTTAAGATTAATATATATTACTATTACTATTAGGACTAATTAATCTTTGTAGAACCTGCAGACAAGCTGTCATGTGACCGCTTTGCAGGACTACATATTTTGCTCCTTTCTTTATTTTACCATGTATATATTTATGTTCTTTGGATGAATAAAAAAAAAATAAAAATTAAATTTTGAACCCGCGACCTCAGTAGCCGAGCATCGTAACCACTGAACCACGCAGGCCATCGAAAGGCCCGCTTTAAATTATACTAATCCTTTTCCAGGAATTTACATAGCCTGTTATTATAAGTTCAGGTAATATCACAGAGCAAATAATACATTGAGATACCCTAACATATAAGGGAAAAAAAAAACAAATTAAGGGGGGCGGAAGGCGAGCTTGGAATGTCACCAATTTAAGTGAAACAACAAATAAGTAAAAAGGTATAAAAACCGAATATTTTGAATATACTCGTAATTTTACTCTTTTTAAATTTTTAGTAGTCTTCGATTTATTGGAATAACTTATTAAAGTTTTTAAACCTGATTGTAATATTAAATTAATCCAATTTTTATTTTTTTTACTTATTGAAGTTTGTAAACCTCATCGTAATATTTAATCATTTAAGAAGATAATATTAACACATCCCAAATGAACCACGAAACCGAAAAAACAACAGAAATTAAAAAAGATTTCAGTCGCATCTGGGACTCGAACCCAGGACCTCTACCTATCCAGGGTAACCGCTTAACCAACTTAGCTAATGAGACCAGTTCAATTTACGCCATTTACACCGATATCATACTTCAAGTTCAAGACTTGTTAATATTATCCTCTATTTTTATAAATCCCATATCCTTATGATGATTGCAAAGTTTCATCCCGAACTCAATTGCAATCGGAATAGAGTCTCGGATATACCTACCCGATTTTTATTTATATGAGAAATCTATTGACTTATTTTACAAGTCTGGAAAGAAATATTCAATTTTTATTTTTTTAACTTATTGATGTTTGTAAACCTCATTGTAATATTTAATCATTGAAGAAGATAATAGCGGTTACCCCGGATAGGTAGAGGTCCTGGGTTCGATTCCCAAATGCAACTGATACCTTTTTATTTTCTGTAATTTATTTCGGTTTCGTATTTAATTTAGGTTTTTTTAATATTATCCTCTTCAATGATTAAGTTTAATAATTTGATATCCGCAGACATAATCACACGAACGTAATGTGGGCGGTAGTGAACCAGGCTGGTGCCGAAATGTAAAATCACGCCACCTTTACCTCCAGCCGTCGAAATGGTAATAATAATAATAATAATAATAAGAGTTAATTTCCATAGCGCTGTTTTGTGAAGGTTCACCCTCCCCCAATATCTATCTCTTCCCCCCCTCTTTAGTAAATCCTAGTTACGCACCCACCCCCACTGTGATACTTATTATGTTCTGTCATAATTTTGTAATATTGTTTAATATATATTTTGCCCTGACGATGGAACGGTTGTTCCGAAACCGGTTGGCATTAAAAATAAATGTAGTTAAAACAAATTTTGATTGTTTCATTGAATGCCAATATTTCAAACGTCCTCATATTTAACACACAAGACAACCAAAACTACACGTTTAATCAATTCCATCCCATAGATGAGACTCTTATGCCCTTGCTCGTAATATAGTAATTCAACCCGATCACTGGTAAAAAACACTCCGACATCTTTCAATACTCGTTTGCTCCTGGTAACCCCGTCTAAAAAACTAAATTCTTTGCATTGTTTCTGCGCTGGGTTTTTATTCTATTTATTACTCCCGTGGAAAGTTTTTATTTTATTTCTCTTTTAATAAAGTACATTCTAACCATATAAAACTGGTTAAGTACAAACTTTTGAGATTTTTAATTTTTAATTTCAAAAATACAAGTGAAAATATTAATTATGTAAGTTTTATGAATCAAATGCATCTGATTACGCTTTCTGACCGGAGAATTACGTTAGACCTAGTTGTATTATATAGAATCATTAACAACCTTATTGATAGCCCTGCTATCCTCGCCACTATAAAATTAATTGTACCGATGAGGAACACAAGATAAACTGCAACACTTACACAACCAACTATCAGTTTCATTCATTAACCAATAGGATGCATGATCTGGGGAACAGGTTTGGAAGTGTTGTTGATGTATTTGCAGACTCCATTTATACAAAGCGTCATCTATATGATCACATTGATGGATCCTACAATATGTAGTATTGTAGCGTGGGCAATTTAACGTCAATGATTTTTGTTTTTATTTTTTTTTATTGAATAATATTAATTATTTACAATGGGAACCGTACCCGGTACTTGTAACTTGTAACTTGTACCCGCTAAGCCACTGCAAGTAGCTGGTGAGAAGAAGTTTATTTCAACAATATAATATAATACAACAATAAATAACAATCATCATACATTAATGTTGTTTCGTTTTTCTATTTTGTCAGTGTTAAACGTTTGAAAAAGATTGTTCATTACTTTATGCTTAAGAACCTCTATGTTATATTTGATACATAAAGAAACACATTTAATGCTTATTTTTTAGAAAATTAAATTACACGAAATAATAAACGAAAAAACTACCTTTTCCTGAAGTATTATTCTTTCAAATGTTTATCTGTGTAATACATTTTTCCCTTCATCTCGCGATAAGCCGATTGGAATTTGTTTTCAGAAAATATTTATTTTGCTGGAGAACAAAATATTGTATTTTTCGTATTTTTTCTTAAGTAACTTCAAATAAATATTTGTACAGTAAAAAGGGCAAAATAAATTGTCTCCATACCAGTGTAATCGAGTATTTCCATTAATGATCAAGTATTAGTTATTAACTTACTTGTAGGATAGGCATGCCTATTTTGAAACGTTTTAAAATAAAGTGTACTGGATCAATTGTCTCCATACTAGTGTAATCGCGTGTTTCCATTAATGTTCAAGTGTTAGTTATTAACTTACTCGAAGGATAGGCTTGCCTATTTCGATTGTCACCATACTAGTGTAATCGCGTGTTTCCATTAATGTTCAAGTG